>JAVSCE010003862.1:0-21329 GCA_032199065.1 Smutsia gigantea
TCTTCTGTTGCATCTGTGCCTCCACCCCTTCCAACTATTCTGCAAGGATATCAGAAGTAACAGTGATGTGCTGGAGCTGGCTCACAATGCCTTAGGAGACTGACGGTCACAATTTTAGGAATTTGTGAACTGGTTATTAAGATATTGTAAGCTTGGAATTGGTCATGGCAGACGTATTTCTACCACAAACTGCCAATCACAGTAGTGCCTTGATTAACAGTGTCACCTTTTGGGAGTAAGTCTAAACTTCCACTCTACCACAAGCTTCCTTCCCAGAACAACCCTCCCTGAAATATGAAACGGGAAGTAATGTAAAATCGATTCATTTGTAAAGGGAAAAAAATGCAATTTTTTATATGCAACCCATCAAATGAAAATTATTCCCTATGTGTGGGAGCTACATATATATACTTGATCATAAATATTTGGATCCATAAAGATCTAGAAATACAAAAACTATTTAGTCATTCTTTTTGTTATTTAGTGTGTTTGGAAAGTAAGACAGTCTGACTAATCAAATACTCTCTTTTTTTTTTAAGTGACCAAACTGCTTGGATATGGATTATAAATTTTAAAGAAATCAAATACAAAAATATATCCTTAATGAAATTTTACAGAATACAGTTTGATTTTGTGATGATTCAGATGGCTCCTCACTAATTAAGAATCATCATTTTGAGCAATATATTTTGTCCTACTTCAGATGCTCAGAGATTACTAGTGAGTGCAATGTCAGGGACAAAATATACATACAAAGATCAAAAATTGATAGTGGAGAAATTCAGATGCCAAGAGAAGTCATTATCAGAGATATTCTGCCAATATTTGCAGAATCCTAATATTCTCTTCAACCTAGCTTTTCAAACACTTTTACTCAGCCCTTTATGCTTCAAATCTGTATCACTCTGGGCTTCACCAGGAGAACAGAGTCACTCTAAGTATAATGGGGAAAGGGAACTAATACAGGAATTAGTGTTTAATTAAATGATAAGGGAGCTGAGGGAGTCAAAGTTTGGAATGCTGAGCCTGGATGACTGGGAAAACAGTCAGCAACAACCTTAGGCTGAAGTACTCAAATGAGCGAGAAGCCACTGCTCTTGGAGAAGTCCAAAGGCCCTGGCCACCACAGCCGTATTACTTTGTGGGGCATCTGTGAACCTCCTGAGAAGAGTTGCTTCTGCTTCACTTCTGCATTCCAAATCTTGCAGGAGCTCCTCTCACTAGAGGACTATAATCCAGAGCCATATGAAAAGAGATTCTGAGAAATGTAACTCCAAGACTCAGAAGGTAGCAGTGGTGGTGTGAGTTGACCACACACAATCCTGCACAGCATGTGTATTTGTCAGGGTTCTTCAGAGAAACAAGTCTGGTAGGGCTGAGTTTGATATGTCAGTCAGGGATGACTGGGAGACATGGCACTATAGGATACTGTGATGGTTAATTTTATGTTTCAAATATGAATGTATACACACACACACACACACACAGATTTATTATGAGTAATTGACTCATGCAATTATGGAGGCTGAGGCTGAGAAGTCCCAAGATCTACCATCTGTAAGCTGGACACCCTGGAATGCTAGTTCTGCAGTTCCCAGCGGTCTAAGAACAGGGAAAGCCAATGGTGTGAGTTCTAGTCTGAGGGCCCAAGGACTGGAGGGCCAGTCCAAAGTCCCAGTCCTAGAACAGGAGAAGACCAATGTCCCAGTTCAAACAGCCAGAGAGAGAGAGAGTTCCCCTTCCTCCACCTTGTATTCTGACCTTCAATGGTCAGATGGTGCCTGCCCATCTTGGGGAGAGCAATCCGCTTTACTCAGTCCACTGATTCAAATACTAATCTCCTCTGGGAACACATTCACAGCACACAGAAATAGTGTTTTACCAGGTTTCAGGGTATCCCATGATCTAGTCAATTTGACACATAAAATTAACCACCACAGCATCCTATACGGCAGTGTCTCTGTTTTACACATTATCCTCAGTCTTAATAATTTCCGCCTAATACTTGTTCTAATAGTGACTTCTAAGTTATCAATTCACTTTTATGCTTTCATAAAATTGTGGGATTGCTGTACTAGTTAATTAAAATAATGATGTGACTAACAAAATAGAATGCCCATTGAGAAAAAGAAAAGCAGCTATGACAAGATGGTAAAACTGCTAATTGGTGGTTATCAAACAGAATGACATCCATGTTCCAGTTTCAATCTATTCCTAGTTCTAATCAGAGTCGTTGATTAATCTCAAACAAAATTACAGACATATACTATGTGCCAGGCACTGGGGATACCTGAATGAATGAAATAGACAAAATCACCAGCCCTATGGAGTTTCCATTTTTGTGAAGCAGGTTAGTGATCATTCAATATCTCCCTCACTCTCTCAAAAAATAATGTCTGTCGCACAAGCTCACATATTAAATGTAAGAAGATAATCTTACAATGCATAAGAACACAGAAGACTCTCTGAAGACTATAAAGAACTCTGCCAATGTAACACATTAGACTGCACTAAATGAAATAATCTTACGATTTAAAAAACTCACCTAAGAATTTTTAGAGTTCAAAGTCCAACTGAGAAAAAAATGAACAATAAACAATGATAGCACCTGGCACTTTGTCTCTGATCAGCTATAAAATTTAAAATAGAAATTCTTAGCATTTATTTTAAGTTACTAGGTTTATTTTCTGTCTTCCCTTAAGAGGGCAGCTGCAAAATTCTTAGAATTGCCTTTGCATCAGCTCCCCTGAGTTGAGATATCACACTCTTCCAGTTTACAAAAAACGACTTCAAATGAACAGACAACTAGATGGTGAAAATTTTTCGTAAGCAGTATGGTGACTTCACAGAGAGTTGCAAAGGTGGATTACTTCAAGGATTAAAGGGGAAAAGTTCAGTTTCAGAATCTGGTAATATATATATATTTTTTTAAATATAATTTAATTTGGTATCATTAATCTACAATTACATGTGCCATATTATGATTATTAAACTACATCCTTCATCAGGTCCCCCCACCCACCCCATTACAGTCACTGTCCATTGGCGTAGTGAGATGCTATAGAATCACTACTTGTCTTCTCTGAGTTGTACAGCCCTCCCCATGCCCCCCCAACATTATGTCTGCTAATCATAATGCCCCTTTTTCCCTCTTATCCCTCCCTTCCCACCCATCTTCCCCAGTCCCTTTCCCTTTGGTAACTATTAGTCCATTTTTGGGTTCTGTGAGTCTGCTGCTGTTTTATTCCTTCAGTATTTTTTCTTTATTCTTATACTCCACATATAAGTGAAATCATTTGATACTTGTCTTTTTCAGCTTGGCTTATTTCACTGAGCATAATACACTCTAGCTCCATCCACGTTGTTGCAAATGTTAGGATTTGTTTTCTTCTTATGGCTGAATAATATTCCATTGTGTATATGTACCACTTCTTCTTTATCCATTCATCTACTGATGGACACTTAGGTTGCTTCCATTTCTTGGCTATTGTAAATAGTGCTGTGATAAACATAGGGGTGCATATGTCTTTTCAAACTGGGCTGCTGCATTCTTAGGGTAAATTCCTAGGAGTGGAATTCCTGGGTCTAATGGTATTTCTATTTTGAGTTTTTTGAGGAACCTCCATACTGCTTTCCACAATGATTGAACTAATTTGCAGTCCCACCAGCAGTGTAGGAGGGTTCCCTTTTCTCCACATCCTCGCCAACATTTGTTGTTGTTTGTGTTTTGGATGTTGGCCATCCTCACTGGTGTGAGGTGATATCTCATTGTGGTTTTAATCTGCATTTCTCTGATGATTAGCGATGTGGAGCATCTTTTCATGTGCCTGTTGGCCATCTGAATTTCTTCTTTAGAGAAGTGTCTATTCATGTCCTCTGCCCATTTCTTGGATTATTTGCTTTTTCTTTGTTCAGGTGCGTGAGTTCTTTAGATATTTTGGATGTCAACCGTTTATCAGATACGTCATTTATGAATATATTCTCCCTTACTGTAGGATGTCTTTTTGTTCTACTGATGGATGTCCTTTGCTGTACAGAAGCTTTTCAGCCTGATATAGTCCCACTTGTTCTTTTTTGTTTTGTTTCCCTTGCCCTAGGACATATGTTCATGAAGAAGTTGCTCATGTTTATGTCCAAGAGATTTTTGCCTATGTTTTTTTCTAAGAGTTTTATGGTTTCATGACTTACATTTAGGTCTTTGATCCACCTTGAGTTTACCTTTGTGTATGGGGCTAGAGAGTAGTTCAGTTTCATTCTCTTACATGTAGCTGTCCAGTTTTTCCAACACCAGCTGCTGAAGAGGCTGTTATCTCCCCATTTTATATCCAAGGCTCCTTTATCAAGTATTAATTGACTGTATATGTTTGGGCTAATGTTTGGGTTTTCCATTCTGTTCCACTGATCTGTGGGTCTGTTTTTGTGCCAATACCAAATTGTCTTGATTACTGTGGCTTTGTAGTAGAGCTTGAAGTCAGGGAGCATAATTCCCCATTTTATTCCTCCTTCTCAGGATTGCTTTGGCTATTTGGGTCTTTTGTGGTTCCATATGAATTTTAGAATTATTTGTTCCAGTTCACTGAAGAAAGCTGTTGGTAGTTTGATAGGGATTGCATTGAATCTATAGATTGCTTTAGGTAGTATAGCCATTTTGACAATACTTATTCTTCCTAGCCAAGAGCATGGGATGCATTTCCACTTGTTAGTGTCTTCTTTAATTTCTCTTAGGAGTGTCTTGTAGTTTTCAGAGTACAGGTCTTTCACTTCCTTTGTTAGGTTTATTCCTAGGTATTTTATTCTTTTTGATGCAATATTGAATGGAATTGTTTTTCTGATTTCTCTTTCTATTAGTTCATCGTTAGTGTATAGGAAAGCAACAGATTTCTGTGTGTTAATTTTGTATCCTGCAACTTTGCTGAATTCAGATATTAGTTCTAGTAGTTTAGGAGTGGAGAATTTAGGGTTTTTTATGTACAGTATCATGTCATCTGCAAATAGTGACAATTTGACTTCTTTACCAATCTGGATGTCTTGTATGTCTTTGTTTTGTCTGATTGCTGTGGCTAGGACCTCCAGTACTATGTTGAATAACAGTGGAGAGAGTGGGCATCCTTGTCTTGTTCCCGATCTTAGATGAAAAGCTTTCAGCGTCTCGCCGTTAAGTATGATGTTAGCTGTGGGTTTGTCATATATAGCCTTTATGATGTTGAGGTACTTGCCGTCTATACCCATTTTGTTGAGAGTTTTTATCATAAATGGGTGCTGCATTTTGTCAAATGCTTTTTCAGCATCTATGGAGATGATCGTGTGGTTTTTGTTCTTTTTGTTGATGTGGTGGATGCCGTTGATGGGTTTTTGAATGTTGTACCATCCTTGCATCCCTGGGATGAATCCCACTTGGTCATGGTGTATGATCCTCTTTATGTATTTTTGAAATCTCTTGCTAATATTTTGTTGAGTATTTTTGCATCTACATTCATCAGGGATATTGGTCTGTAATTTTCTTTTTTGGTGAGGTCTTTGCCAGGTTTTGGTATTAGAGTGATGCTGACTTCATAGAATGAGTTTGGAAGTATTCCTTCCTCTTCTATTTTTTGGAAAACTTTAAGGAGAATGGGTGTTATTTCTTCTCTATATGTCTGGTAGAATTCAGAGGTGAATCCATCAGGTCCAGGAATTTTGTTCTTGGGTAGTTTTTTGTTTACCGATTCAATTTCATTGCTGGTAATTGGTCTGTTTAGTTTTTCTGTTTCTTGCTTGGTCAGTCTTGGAAGGTTGTATTTTTCTAAAAATTTGTCCATTTCTTCTATGTTTTCCAGTTTGTTAGCATATAGATTCTCATAATATTCTCTTATAATTCTTTGTATTTCTTTGGGGTCCGTCGTTATTTTTCGTTTCTCATTTCTGATTCTGTTTATGTGTGTAGATTCTCTTTTTCTCTTAATGAGTCTGGCTAGGTGTTTATCTATTTTGTTAATTTTTTCAAAGAATCAGCTCTTGGTTTCATTGATTTTTTTTTCTTTTATTCTTCTCAATTTTATTTATTTCTTCTCTGATCTTTATTATGTTCCTCCTTCTGGGGAGTTTGGACCTCATTTGTTCTTCTTTTTCCAATTTCAGTAATTGTGTCTTTAGACTATTCATTTGGGAATGTTCTTCCTTCTTTAAATAGCCCTGGATTGCAATATGCTTTCCTCTCAGACTGCCGTTGCGTCCCACAGAAGTTGTGGCTTTGTGTTGATGTCATTAGTCTACATATATTCTTTGATTTGTGTTTTGATTTTGTCGTTAACCCATTGATTAATTAGGAGAATGTTGTAAGTCTCCATGTATTTGGGAGCCTTTTTGATTTCTTTCTAAAATTTAATTCTAGTTTAATACCTTTATGATCTGAGAAGTTGGTTGGTAGGATTTCAATATTTTCGAATTTATTGAGGTTCTTTTTGTGGCCTAGTACGTGGTCTATTCTGGAAAATGTTCCATGTGCACTTGAGAAGAATCTCTATCCTGTTGCTTTTGGGTGCAGAGTTCTGTAGATGTCTGTTAGGTCCATCTGTTCTAGTGTGTTGTTCAGTGCCTTTGTGTCTTTACTTATTTTCTGTCTCATTGATCTGTCCTTTAAAGTGAGTGGTGTGTTGAAGTCACCTAAAATGAATGCATTGCTGTCTATTTCCTCCTTTAATTCTCTTAGTATTTGCTTCACATACGCTGGCCCTCCTGTGTTGGGTGCATATATATTTAAAATGGTTATATCCTCTTGTTGGACTGACCCCTTTATCATTACATAATGTCCTTCTTTATCTCTTGCTACTTTCTTTGTTTTGACGTCTATTCTGTCTGATACAAGTACTGAAACACCTGCTTTTTTCTCCTTGTTGTTTGCATGAAATATCTTTTTCCATCCCTTCACTTTTAGTCTGGGGATATCTTTGTGTTTAAGGTGAGTTTCTTGCAGGTAGCATATAGATGGGTCTTGCTTTTTTATGCATTCTTTTACTCTGTGTCTTTTGATTGGTGCATTCAGTCCATTTCCATTTAGGGTGATTATCGATAGATATGTACTTATTGCCATTGCTGGCTTTAGAGTCGTGGTTACCAAAGGTTCAGGGGTTGCTTCTTAACTATCTAACAGTCTAACTTAACTTTCTTGTTAAGTTATTGTAAACACAGTCTGATGTTTCTTTATTTCTCTCTCTTCTTATTCCTCCTCGTCCATTCTTTATATACTAGGTGTTTTATTCTTTGCCTTTAGTTAGTGTTTGGATGGTCTGCTTTCTTTGCTATGATTTTATTTTCTCTGGTGACAGCTTTTTAGCCTTAGGAGTGCTTCCCTCTAGAGCAGTTCCTTTAGATGTCCTGTAGAGGTGGTTTATGGGAGGCAAATTCTCTCAGCTTTTGCTTGTCTGGAAATTGTTTAATCCCTGCATCATATTTAAATGATAATTGTGCTGGATACAGTATTCTTGGTTTGAGGCCCTTCTGTTTCATTGCGTTAAATATATCATGCCATTCTCTTCTAGCCTGTAAAGTTTCTCTTGAGAAGTCTGATGTTATTCTGGTGGGTTTTCCTATGAAGGTGATCTTTTTTCTTTCTCTAGCTGCCTTTAATACTCTGTCCTTATCTTTGATCTTTGCCATTTTAATTATTATGTGTCTTGGTGTTGTCTTCCTGGGGTCCCTTGTGTTAAGAGATCTGTGGACTTGCATGTACTGCGAGACTATTTCCTTCCCCAGCATGGGGAAGTTTTCAGCAATTATTTCTTCAAAGACACTTTCTATCCCTTTTTCTCTCTCTTCTTCCTCTGGTAGTCCTATAATGTGAATATTGTTCTGTTTGGATTGGTCACATAGTTCTCTTAATATTCTTTCTTTCCTAGAGATCCTTTTATCTCTCTCTGCCTCAGCTGCTCTGTGTTCCTGTTCTCTGATTTCTGTTGCATTAACAGTCTCTTGCATCTCGTCCAGTCTGCTGCTGATCCGGTTGATGGCTTGTCTCATTTCTGCATTATCTTTCGTGACTTCCCTCACTTCCTCCCTTAGCTCTTGCATATTTCTCTGTAGATCCATCAGCATGGTTATGACTTTTATCCTGAATTCTTTTTCCCGAAGATTCTGCCTTTCCATCCCTTTAGGTGCCTTCTCAGGTGTTGTTGTCTGGGTCTTGGTGATTTTTGTCTGTATCATGTTCCTCTGTCTTGTCATGTTGATAGAAGTGGTCGCTGGTAGGTGCCACGTATGTCAGCTGGGCTCTTTAAGGCTTAAAAAAAAAACAAGAATAAAAACAAACAAGCAAAAAAGAAGGAAGAGAAAGAAAAGCGAGAAAGAAGAAAGAAAAGAAAGAAAAAGGAACGGGAAAAAGAAAAAAATATTAAAAAAACAAAAACAGCAAGAAAAAACAAACGTGCAAAAAATGAAGGAAGAGAAAGAAAAGAGAGAAAGAAGAAAGAAGGAAAAGAACAGAAAAGGAAAAGGAAAAGGAAAAAGAAAAGAAAGGAGAAAAACGTAAAAAAAAAACGCCCACCTGGAGTGGATTCTCTAAGCGTACTGTAGTTGTCACTGTTGCTCCACTAATCCGCAGCCACGGCTGTGCTGCTTTTTTTGTAGGTCTTCCCGCGGCAGGAACGAATGGGAGGCTATTGTGTTCTGTATAAAGCTCCAGCATGGCTGCTCCCTTCTCTCCATCACCAGCAAAAGGGACTGAAGTTCCCCAGGACTTCCAATCTGCAGGGCTGAGCCTGCCGAGGCGATCGTGTTCCCTCCCTGTGCCTCCCACCTCTCCGAGACCACTACAAATTGCGTGCACAGTCCCGGCACGTTCCCGGCTCAAAACCTGCACCTTCTGCCTCTCCAATGTCTGATGCACTGCGCAATGTGTGTCACTGCTCCCGGCGCAGACCACCGAGGCTGGTTATTTCATGGACCTGCTCTTCCCTCCCTCCCAGCTCCGAATCCTCTCCTCTCGCTGGTGCACTGGGCTTGGTGAGTCCTTGGGTGCCGCCGGGTCGCGGCTCCGTATCTTACCTGCCTCATGGGGTGCTGAGTCCTCCCGGTTGTGGCTGCATGCTGTGCACTTTCCTGTGTGCTCTGGTCTCTCTTTTAGGAATAGTTGTATTTGCTGTATTTTTGTAGATTTATATAGTTTTGGGAGGAGATTTCTGCTGCCCTGCTCACACCGCCATCTTCCCGGAAGTCTCAGAGTATTTTAATGTATAAATGAAAGAATGGAGTTAAAAATTTTAGTCAACATGACCTTCTACCTTTCCTACCAAGGGTTGGAGGTGTATGTGAAGTTTTCACCATTCTTTATGATGAAAATCAACTTATATGTATTAAATTCCTTCTGTTATAATCAGTAATCCAGACATGCCAACCCTACTATTGATCTTCTGATAGGGGCAAAACCACTGTGAAGTAGATGTTATAATTAGGATAAAGAAGGCTCAGAGATGTTGAGCAATTTCCCCTGATTCCTAGTTAGTATGCAACAAAAACACAATGGAGGAGGAGGAAGAAAGGAAAAGTAAACAAAAATGTTTAGAATCATGTCTGTTTATTCTATTTAATATGTAAGAGACATGCTTCTAGACACTGGGAATAAAAGAGTGTATAAACATGTTGTCTTTTCTGGTAGACTTTAGATTAACATGGGGAAACAGACAAATGGGGCACACAATGACATAATAGAGAATTAGAATCGAAGCCAGTAAAAGCCTGAGAATGTATAGGAGAGATACCTATCTCAGTGGAGGACCCAGAGGGGCTTGCCAAGGAGATGTCTAGGTTGGGATCTGACGCGAAGCAGAAATTTGTAAGGTGCCTTGCTCACTTGCCTGGCACGTGGTTTAGATGTCAGGCCATAGTTGTGATCTGCAACATAGCTTCTGTGCAGCCCTCAGATCCTAACTGATGTGACAGAAATTGGTTTGGGACAGTTTGGGACTGGCCAGAATGAAAGTCTCTTCAGAGAAGGATGGAAGACTGTGAAAGACCACAGAAACAATGATAAATTTGGCTTTTTTAGTTTCCACATGTGAGATCAAACAGTATTTGTTTTTCTCTGCCTGACTGATTTCATTTAGCATAATGCCCTTAAGTTTCACCCATGTTGTCACAAATGTAAGAAATTTCTTCTTTTGTTCAGGCTGAGTAATATTCAATTAAATATACATACATATATTTTTTCTTTATCCATTCATCAGTCAACTGACACTTAGGATGTTTCCATGTCCTTGCTATTATGAATAAAAGATGAGCTCTTAGAAACAAGGAGTAGAATGTTGGTTGCTGGGAGCTGGGGGAAATGGGAAAATGTTGGCCAAAGGGTACAAACTTTCAGTTATAAAATGAATAAGTTCTGGGGAACTAATAATTTGTAGCATGGTGACTATAGTTTACAATATGCATTATTACACTCCTTGAAAGTTGCTGAGTAGATCTTAAATGTTCCTACCACACACACATACAGACACAAGCATAATTATGTGAGGTAAAGGATATGTTAACTAACCTTATTATGTTAGTCATTTCACTATATATATGTATATAAGTCATGGTGTGGACACCTTAAGCTTACACTATGTTATATGTCAACTACATATCAATAAACTTAGGGGGTAAAAAAGAACAATGATAGGTTAGTAAACAAAGGAACAGTGGGTGGGGCGTTCAGAAGGAGACAAGAGCAGAATTCAAGCAGTTAGTTCTGGGGGGAGGTGATCATGGTCCAGCCACTAGAATCACATTCAAGGCAGACCCTCTGATTACTGGAAAGACTGGCCTGAAAGCAGGCAAGATTCCAGATACAGGAGGACTAAGGTGTAGTCAGGAATTTGGGTTCAACGTGGGAGTTAATGAGCAAGACTTGGTCAGAGTCCTAGTGGAGGACTGGGATAATGTGAAAAATTAACCATCATAATGCAAAGTAGAAGAAAAATAAGAAACTGATTAACCAACTGAGAAGTTAAAGAGGATGTAAAAAACCAAGTATTACTGGAGCAAGATCTTGAAGAAAGTTTCAGACGTCATTTATAAAATTGGAATCCATGACCTCAAATTAAATCTCTGGTATCTGAAAAGGGATACTACGGAGTCCTGCCCTTTTTTTGTATTGAGTTTTCCAGAAAGATGCACTCTTTGCACTGACTTATTCTGCATCTTGGCCATAGTTGCCAACTTAACACTTCAAGATTCATATCTGTACCTACATCCCAATAGTCAGAATTTTCATGTCTTGTCTTATCACAAACTCCTCCTTCAGCAAAAGAGGGCAGCTACATTCCAGCTTAGACACAAGCCCATCCAGGCCCCAGCACAGCTTCTAAATGAACAGGAATTACATTATGGGCCAAATAGCCCCCTGATTTAGGAGTTTTAAATAAATGTTCAAATGGGAAGGTGTCAGACCTCCAACTTCGCCAAATCCTTTCTCTTTTAATTCCTGCTTTCTTGTTTATTTCTGACCTCTTGTGCTTGCCTGTTTCTCCAGTCCTTGCAAGAACTAAATAATAATACTATCTGTGCTACCAGAACTCTGATCAGTATGAATATTCTTTTCATTTCTTTTTTCTAGTTATTTTATAGAGTAATACCAATTGTTCAATATTTTAAAAATACAAAATAAGGAGTGATTTTAAAAAGTCACAAATTACCCATATTTTGACCATACAAGCACAACTGTTAACTACTTTTTTATTATCGCTTTTTCTATAGCTGCAAATCTACTGACTGCATAATTTTGTATCTTGATTGAGCATTTGTGACTTTTAAATTTTCCCCATGTGACTCCTGACTACCACCTATTTTCCACTTACATGTTAAAGCCAACTTCACAGTATGTAGGAATCTATTTTCAAACGCTGTCCAGTAAATAATGTGAAGTGTGGGTTGGCTTAAGTTTTCTTAATGGAAGCTGGAAATTCAGAAACTCAGTGTTCTTTTATAAAACTAAATATAAAAGAATGTTTTAAGATTTTTAAACAAAATCTGAAGGTTAATGATGGAAAATTATATGTATAAAGTCTGGGTCTTGTTGACTTCTCTCTCTCCCCATCAGTCTGGGGGATTTGAAATCACAAAGGTCAACACACTATAACAATGTGTCCATGTTGAAGAAAAACATAAGTGGCTGCATGCCATTATTCCTCGGCACAAGTGAGTCTCCGAGTTCTCTTCAGTAAGGAGGGACTGGGCAAAATGCGGCATTTATTAAAGACAGAAAAAAGTAACAACATAGTTTCCTATGATTTCTTTGGGTTTTTAGCTATACAGATCTGTAATCCAAAGGATGTTGGACTTGACAAGAAACAAAAACAACAGCATACATAGAAGAGAACCACTTGTGACTGTCTAACAAAATCTATCATATTCACCTTACCCTACAATTCTGTCTAGAGTTTGAGTGGCCCCAAAAGATCTATTCCAAAAAAGCTTTTAAATCTATTTACTAGATTAACCTCCTTTAAAGGAAAAACATTACAAATATGGAATACCTCAAGACAACACTCCACCTATTCTAATACATTTAAAAATTGAGCTTTTTCTCTTTGATTCAGAAAAAAGTCAGTTACAATGTTTGCAAAAAACACATTTAGTATTTTTCATACCCAGCCATAAAAACATGGTATTTGTAACTAAGTACTTTGAGGATATATATTTGAACCTACAATTAAATTACCTTGGATAAAAATCATCCCACATACACACTATTTAAATCCAGAAGCTTCATTAAGTCACAATCCCTGTAAAGCCCCTTCCCCACTTGTTCATTTTCTTTCATTTTGCCCAGTGTTTTTAAATCTTTTCAATATCTACTCCTGAATTTCTTTTTGGTTAGTAGAGTCACAAAAATACACCTCAATTTCCCCCATTTTACTACTTGTAAGGAAGTCTAGTAAAAAGTAAAGTTAGCACACAGGTTGGAAGTATTGAAAAAGCATATTTCCCATGTTTGAATCCTGATTTTTATTCTTTAAAAACCCCTAATATTGGATTTTTAAAATAATTTATTTTGGTATCAATCTACAATTACATGTGCAATATTATGGTTATTAAACTACCCCCTTCATCAGGTCCCCCCCACCAACCCCATTACAGTCACTGTCCATCAGCGTAGTGAGATGCTATAGAATCACTACTTGTCTTCTCTGAGTTGTACAGCCCTCCCCGTGCCCCCCCAACATTACGTCTGCTAATCGTAATGCCCCTTTTTCCCCCTTGTCCCTCCCTTCCCACCCATCTTCCCCAGTCCCTTTCCCTTTGGTAACTATTAGTCCATTCTTGGGTTCTGTGAGTCTGCTGCTGTTTTGTTCCTTCAGGTTTTTTTCTTTGTTCTTATACTCCACATATGAGTGAAATCATTTGATACTTGTCTTTTTCGGCTTGGCTTATTTCACTGAGCATAATACCCTCTAGCTCCATCCATGTTGTTGCAAATGGTAGGATTTGTTTTCTTCTTATGGCTGAATAATATTCCATTGTGTATATGTACCACATCTTCTTTATCCACTCATCTACTGATGGACACTTAGGTTGCTTCCATTTCTTGGCTAGTGCTGCGATAAACATGGGGTAATATTGGATATTTTTAAAGATTACTACTGGAGTTTCCATAAATCTGGGAAACATTATGTATATCTTGAAAGGTCAGTTTTGAACATGTATTGTAGAATTCAGTTTTTAGTTGAAATAGGAAAAAAGTCTTCCTACCCAAACCCAGGGCAAAGGTTATCATACCAACACAAATTAAATGTCAAAAATAGATGGCTCACTTAAAAGATAAAACTAGATTTATTTCTACATACAAAAATGAGGCATGTATTTGTTTTTTAATGCTTCATTATGTTTATTACTTGTTTAGTGGCTATTTCTTTACCCTAAACAACTGTGGGTTCTCTTTTCTCCTAGATTTTTTCATTTCCAGAAATGTAATGATGGGTCACAACTGTGGTGGGGCTGAGTGCTTGGTTCTTCTCTCTTCAAGGACATTCTGATTTCCCCTCTTCTTCCTTTCCTTAATGTGAGACAGAACCTTCCTGAAATCTCCGGTCTTTATTACAGCTTATTTTAAAAAAGAGAGTGGACTGTCATGGCTTCAGGGTGTTTTTCCTAATGTCACTAGGAGGAATGTAGAGTCTAATGACACTAGGCTTATTTGCAAACACGGCCCCAATTCTTCGGATTAAGGGAAACTCAATTATACAATAATACACTTCATTGAACACAAAATAACATTTCTTAATTTGTATATATATTTTGTCCTCTGCCTTTTTTTGAAAATTTACTTTCTACTTTCTACCTGAGAATTTAATGTTGTCTCTGATTTAGGTTTCCAAGATAAAAATGACCAACTGTGTTTTGTTTCTAATTTCTTGAGCTACTCCTTCTCATTTTCTCCAACTGATTTGAGGATTCTTCCTGTTCTTTCCTGTCCCAACAACTACAAACTTGGTCTCAGTGTCATTATGCCAACATAAAAACCAAACATGCTGTGAGCAAACTTACTGTATGCTGCATTCTTGCCCAGTATTCCCTCCACCAGTGAGAAAACTTGAGCCTTATTAAGCTAACTTTTTTCACCATAATAAATATGGGCTGATTTGCTTTACTCCAAGGTCAGTGTCTTCTGTCAGAATCTTCCACCATGATGTATAACTCTATGGTCTTTTCCTAAATTATTAAGTTTTGAATAATCTTTGACTGATTTCTGTTATGTTGAGCTTTTTCTACTCCTGATTGAACTCTTGATTAAATTCAAATTTATAAATTAAGTGTAATTTTTAGCTACCTCTTTCATGGCCTGCAACAGTAAATTCTTCTTTAAATGACTTCTTAAACTTTCCAAGCTTGATTTATATTAATTTTCTACACATCTTTTTTTTAAGGTTATGACTTTTATTTAATTCTAAGAAGAAAGATTAGCAAAGTCCTATCTTTAGTAGCCCAGTTTGTTACTACCACTAAAAAAAAAAAAAAAAACCACACAAAATAAAAGGGGTTTGGTTGTGCTGTTATTAAATATTTTCCCATAATAATGCTTTATCTTTATTATGCAAGAACAAATTAATATTTCCACAACAAATTAGCTATAAAGTAGCTGAATATTAATACAATCACTGGCTTTATTTTTCTCAGTATCTACTTTGAGTGGTTTCTTTTCACTGCTGTTTGCAAGGTTCTTTTTTGTGGCACACCCAATAAACGCAGACATCCAGGCAAACAGCATTTTCGGTGTGCACATTTGCACAGGCAGTCTGCTCTGTTTTCATTAGTGATATTATGGTAAAGTTCAAAGAGCTCATGCACATACTGAGCATAGTAGATTATTGTAATATTAGGCATAATGCATTCAGCACTGACATATGTTAGCTGATGGTAATAATAACAAAAATAATCTTACAGTAATATACTGTATGTTCATGTTACTAAAGATGAATCAGCACGACAAAATTAGATTCATTTTAACTTGACTAATATAATTATGATGAAATAGATGGCTTAGTAATTGGCTTTAATAAGCAAAGCAATAGGCAATCAAATGAGCTTCTCAATAACTTATTATTGCTGATGTAATATAAAAAAGAAGCTCTGTATAATAATCACCTCAGGGAGAAAGATAAGTTTTAAAATATTAATAGATCTAGAAGAGTTTCACAACATCTCAGTGTGGTTTAGCAGACACAAAAGTATATCCTCCAGTTGGCAATTAAGAATTATTTGTGAGACGTACTGGTACTTAAATTGACAGGTAATTGAGATAAATTGAACAAACCATTGAAATGAAAAAAACTGTCACTGAGACAAATTGGGTAATTATGACAGAAGTAATGGGTTCCTAGAAAATCTACATACCACAGATATTCTACTAACTGGGAATTTAACGGAATTAACTAAATAATATGTGTGACATTTCAAAATTATCTTTTAAAATCACTTCAGAAATGTTAAGTGTCTAGAAGAAACATTTATGATCAATACAAAAGAAGGAGACAGAGAGCTGGAGTTTTAAGCTGGGGTCTGCAGAGTCCCATATTTGCTTTTTGGGGTTGAACCACCTAAATAATGAACAAATGCCAGTGTTTATACATCAGTGTCTGAGAATTTAGGGAAGAGAAAAATATCCTGAACACTTACCTGATTTTTAAAGTATCTATACAGCCAATATGCTAGAACTTTCTAATTTAGAGTTTACATATTAAATGAATCAGATATTAAGATTAAAGGTAATCTGCAGAAATGCTAAAAACTGAAGAAGATGTTCAAGGAAAATAAAATAATTAGATTGATAATTAGAAATGTAAAAGTCAGACTTAAAGGGAGACGTATGGTGATACAAAGTGGACTTCATTAAGAATTCTTCTGTCTGAAGCAGGACAAAAACCTTCTAAGAGGCATTTTATTACAGTTTCAGAAAATTCCATTTGAGAGTTTCCGAATCTTGAAGGAAAAGTAGCATGTTTTAAATTACATGTCTTATAATAAACATGGAAAGGAATTTTTTAGGTTTCTTTAAGAAAACATGAAAAATAAATAGCATTCTTTAAAAATAGATGTAAAAATAGTTCATATGAAATTCTGAAAAGCATGTTTGATAACTGAGTATTTTATCATTAAATGGTAGACTGGTTCTGAATGAAAGGTGAAAGCAAATATTGAGTAATATTGTGGAGTTAGAGAATTTTTAAATGACAAATTTCATCAATCTTCTAGTATTTTGAAAACTTACTTTAAAATAAATAAATCACACAAGTTTTACTATTGTCATCCAAAATACCAATTGTCCTTTAAGAGTATTCTCAGTTTGAATTCTAAAGACCTACAGTTTCTATCTCTCTAGAGAAATAGTAACACTGATGCTATGATGTTATATCTTGGAAATTGAGACCACCTTTTACATACCAGGGCAAATAATTAAGCCTATACTCATATGATGTAATTTCTGAAAGCACGTACGGATTCATCCACCATCATATTTCAGTTCTCTAGGTAAAAGCTTTGTATAAGGAATTCCATAATTCACAACGGATCTGATGACATGACTTCCCTGTTTAATTTTGCAGTAAAATTTGGTTGTAAGCAAAAGAAATTGCTTCCTGTTTTCTTAAGAAAGAAAAAAATGTATTGGAAAGGTATAAAATTAATGATATAGTAGAAAACCAGGCTTGTAAAATTGGCCAAAACTTAAGTAGTTATAAAAAGTTTAAAAAGTGCAATACCATGTGTTGAGGAAAATCATCAGTAATTGTTTAGGCTGGATACCACATCACCTGCTGGGTCCTGCTCCTTCATCTCCGCCTCCCACGAAGGAGCATAGACAAAGCTAGTTCGTGTTCTGAAACCCTGTCCGCAAGGGTATAGAGATAATTAGGACTTGTGTACACTACTTCTGTAATGCAAAGTGGAGAATTCCTTGTATTGGTCAGTATGTAATAAGGAAAAAATATAGGAATTCAGGTTCTTAGAAAACCCCTACAGAGCCTGAGATGAGAAAATGAGGGTAACTGCCTCCAGCTTTCAGATTTCTATCCTTCAGACACTCAAGATGTGCCAAATACTTCAGTCAGGAATGGCAACGGCCTCCACCCTTTGGGTAGAGAATTTGTGGTGGCATTCTTAGCTCATGTTCCTAAAACCACGTCTATGGACGCTCACTGCTGACCTGCTGCTGCCGGACCAGGAAGAGCTTCTGGTTCCTCTCGACTTTCTAAACTTTGTGTCATGCATCTTTGGAAGTGTGTAGGCAGACCTCTGCCGGAAGGAAATTCTCAAAAATGTGGTTCTCTGATGTCCTGCCCTGGTGATAAATGGGAGAGCCTGGAAAAGGGAAAAGATGTATCTGAGTGCAAACAGCAGTTCAGCAGATCTTCACAGGGTTAGAACCCATAACTGGGGATTTCTTCAGCTTAGAGGCGGAGGGTGTCTGTTGGACAGCCAAAAAAAAAAAATAGCTTACCACCAATTAAACTAAAAAATCTCTGAGAGATATGATGTTTGAAGTCATTCTCAAAGCAAATATTATAAAAAATAAAGTTAAATGATAGGATGTGGGAGACAGAGCCTGACCTTCACGTAGCATGTGGAAAATTCACCATGTTGGCTATGCAGTCAATCACAGGGACAGACAGGACCTGGGTGTTTTTACTTATTCATTCTGTGCTGAAACAAAGAGAATAGTCACTCAAAAGTGCTTTGCATTCAAGTAGAACCACTTCTTTACTTTGTGTGGTCCCAGAGGGCTTGTGAATGCCAAGCCCCATCAGCGACTGGAACTAGGTAATTTGGGAGTCAGTAGGGTGGCAGCTGTAACAGTTGGGTTGCTAGATGTGTGCACAACCTGCTTCCAGGAAGAAGCTGGAGCCTGGCTTTACTGGGGGTGGGGGAAAGACAGCAGGGGGTGTGCCCACCAGCTCTACCAGGCTCCTGAGAAAATCCCAGTGGCTCCCACATGCAGGCTGATTAGAAGCCGGAATCTCAGGCAGCAGCTGGGAAAGTATGCAGTCAAATCCCTTCCAGGGAGAATGGACCCCTTAGCCTGCTCCCTACTCCCAGGGGCCATAGCTGCGGGAAGTGCTTGTGGCTCATTGGCAAAGTATGTTTTTGTTGTTTAATATGGTCCTGTGGGATCTGTGACTGCTTAAACCCATCGACTGTCAGTTAAGTAACTTGAGGACTCATCCCTCAGACAGCAGCCAAAAGAGGGCTGCCAGATGTGCGCACACATGTCTTTCAGGGGGAAACTGGAGACCTGGTTTTACTCTTGGAGGGAGCCCTGAGAGACGGTGGAGGAGGTGCCCCCTAACTCTTGTAGGCTCACAGGAGATTCTCAGTCAGCACCTAGAAGTAGGCTACTTAGGTGGTCCCACTAGCAGCAGCTGGAAAAGGATGCAACTCCTTCCGGGAGAAACTGGAAGACGAGTGTTTTTCCTCCTTCTGTGCTGAGCCCAGGTGTACAGTTCCATGGAGTACTTGCGTGTCTGTTTAAAAGCTGTTCCTTTGTTGGCTACAGCGCTGTGGGGCTCACGAGTACAAGCCCCATTGGCTCTCAGAGCTGGGGCCCGTCTCTCTGGTGGCAGATGAGAAAGTAGGTACACTACATGAGGTGTGTGAGCAAGTTCTTCCCAGGGGACGCTGGTGGCTGGAGTTGCCACTGGAGTGAGCCGGAGGGAGAAGGAGGGGCAGTTGTCTACCAGCTGTGCCAGGCTCTCAGGAGCCTCCCAGTGGGCTCCAAAGTGTGGGTGGATTAGAAGCTAGGCCCTCAGGAAAAAAACTGGGAGAACATTCAGTTAAACTTCCTCTAGGAAAAAAACTGGGAGATGGGGGTTTTGCACTGAGGGGGGACGGTGGGTCAGGGGGATAGGTGTGGGTAGTGCACACTTGCCCATTTCAGAGCTGCTGCTTCGTTTGTTACACTCCCTTGGGACTCGTGATCCCAAGCCATGGTGGCTCTCACTGCTGGTGATTTGGAGCCTGTCCCTCGTGTGGCATCTTTAAAAACTGGGATATTGTGTGGTCCACACCTGCCCCTCCTCAGGGAGAAGCTGGGAGCTGGGGTTCCCTCCCCTCTAGCTTCAGGGTGCTATGCCTTGGGGGAGTGTGATGGTGAGCATGTGTCTCAGCCTTCCCTGCCAGGTTTGATGTGGACATTTTCTTGGTTGCCCGATGTGTAGGAGTCACTCTTGTAATTTCTGGATTTCTCCCAGAAGAAATCGATCTGTGTGTAGCTCTGTATTCGGTGCATCTGTGGGAGGAGGGAATTCAGGAGCATCCTGTGTCACCATCTTGGTGATGTCCCCTGATTGGTTTTTCATTTCACAGAAACAGGATGTAGGACCACAGATTAAAAGACAAGACTTTCTTTTTCCTTGAGAAACTGCCAAGTTATTTATTTATATTTATAAGAGCAGATGGCCTGTTTCTCCTTCACTGAGTTAATGAAATTATAATCAACTATTAAATTATACAAAGACAAATGACTTTAAGAGATAATTTCATTTCTAATCTTGTTGGTATTTAAAAAAACTTTTTAAAATAAAGCACTAAAACAAAAAAATTCCTGTATTTCATAGATCCTTTGTATCAAACTTGTTATCTTGTATTTTCTCTCAAATTAAATAATCAAGAATATAATAAAACTATTATCAACAGATAAAATCCAATTACAACAATTTACAAATCCCCAAAACAAGATAACCAGGGTTATCTGATTAACTTCTGTGGTAGGATACTATTCATATATTATTGTTAAATTTAAGTGAATTACTGGTTAATTAATGAACTGTGCAGTTATCTCTGCAGTCAAATCCTCAATTAGTTATGCTAAAATTTTGTAATTCTAATTTCTTCCAGAAATATCAATTTCTTATGACAAATTTATGACAAAATGTGACAAATTTAATCTGATAAGAATGTTTGTTTTCCTAAGAGTATTAACCCCAACATTTAAAAACCAAAAAAGCTTTCAATTTGCCTTTTTGGCTGCTAAAGAAATTAGGCGATACAAAATGGTCATTGTTCAAGCAAAAAGATGTAAGGAAGAATTCGTTATAAAAAATAAATTACAAAGATTCTCTTCCTTAAATCAGATTATTTTCTTCTAAATAGGTTTTTTGAGATACTAATCAATTTATCCTTACTTTTTCTCTGAAGGCTAATCATCCAGATTTTATCTTTTACTCACACACTTAGAAATCCAGTTCACCCCCAAATTAAGATGTTAATTAATGTGCCTTAGCATATTTTTCAAAGTCATGTTCACAGGTGTGCATAGTGTGCCTCATTAACATAATTCACCTGTTTATGACATTTGGCAGCTCAGTAGCAAGTGATAAAATCTATTTAGGGTTAAAATAAATTCAATGTCCATAAGCAATGCCTCAAAAGCATTTGAATCTGTGTATCAGGCTCTTTTTACATGTTTAGTCTTGATGGTTAACTTATTCTCAGATTTCTGGAACATACATCACTACCTAGAAATGTGTAAACACATTTATTACCTGGCAATACTTGCCATTCTTTGTCATATTAACCTGCTGTCTCTTAACATCATCCTTCACACATTCCTGTTGCCAGTGTTGCCACAGACAGAAACACCACCTGGAAGTGCAGAAATTGTTCCCACCCGAGACATCTGTTCCCACCATATTAGAAGTGACTTGGTTTTTAACTAGAGCCTCAATCCCTAATCATAATCTGTGAGCAATTTATCGAATACAATGGGATGAACATGTTTTCTGAACTTCATAAATATTGAATTTTTCTCAAAAATCCTCTAATTAGAAAACAACTAATCTTCCTCTTTTACAGTTTTTAGTAATAAAATACTGAGCACATTAATCAAC
>JAVSCE010003863.1:0-54118 GCA_032199065.1 Smutsia gigantea
GGCGGGCCCGTTGTCAGATCCGATTACCTTAGGGATTCCAAACCTGGGAAAAATTTCTTCTAATATCTTCTTGGCCACTATGTTGGCAGTTTCTGTCTTAGTTGGGTATGCCTCTACCCATCCTGTGAAGGTATCTATAAAAACTAGTAGATGTTTATTTCCATATTTGGCAGGTTTTATTTCAGTAAAGTCTATTTCCCAGTAAGCTCCAGGTCGATCACCCCGCAATCTTCGTCCAGTGGGGTGTCGGTTGGAACCTGCATTCGTCATGGCACAAGGGATACAGTGTTTAACTACAGCCTTGACAACCTCAGGAAGTCTAATTACATAGTAGGGGGACGATTTTATTGTCTTCTTTAGGTGTTTGGTCCCCAGATGGGTGAGCCGGGGGAGCTGTTCCACATATTCTTTAGCCTCCCTCTGGGGGAATATGATTTTCCCATTTTCTGTCTTTCTTAATCCTTGAGGCATCTCTATAGTGTACCCTAGGCGATTCATGACTTGGCAATCTTCCTAGTATACTGGAATCCCTCAGGGCTGGGCTCTGTCTCACAGTCACTCATTGCTGGCAATATTGGGGTTCCGTGAGCAGCTTTCTTTGCTGTCTGATCAGCCAACTGATTTCCTTTAGTTATCTTATCGGTGGCTTTTTGGTGCCCAGGGCAGTGTATGATGGCCACCTTTCTAGGCAAATGCACTGCCTCTAATAGACTCAGAATTTCCTCTTTATTTTTAATCTCTTTACCTGCCGATGTCAGTAATCCTCTCTGCCGATAGATGGCACCATGTACATGTGCTGTGGCAAAGGCATATCCACTATCCTTGTAGATATTGATGGCTTTCCCCTCAGCTAGCCTCAAAGTCTGTATCAAGGCTATGAGTTCTGCCTTCTGAGCTGAGGTCCCTTCAGGTAGACTGCTTGTCCACACTGTCTGCTTTCCATATAGTACTGCAGACCCAGCCATCCTCTTACCTTCAAATACGAAGCTGCTGCCATCCGTGAACCAGGTGGTACCGTTAGGCCAGGGGGTGTCTGTAAGGTCACTTCTGACTCCAGTTTCCTCAGCCAGTATGTCTGCACAAGTGTGAGCAACTGGCTCCTCAGTGTCCTCAGGCAGTAAGGTAGCGGGTTAAGGAGGGCAGGCTGGCCAAAAATGGTTCTCTCCGTCAGCAGTAAGCTTTGGTAGTGGGTCATGCGAGCATTCATCATCCACCGATCAGGAGGCTGGCAGATAACACTCTCTAGGGCATGGGCAGCAATTACAGTCACCTGTGGTCCCATAGTTAGTTTCTCAGCGTCCTTGATCAGGATCGCGACTGCTGCAATGGCCTTTAAGTAGGATGGCCATCCGCTGGCCACTGGGTCCAGTTTCGTTGACAGGTATGCCACCAGCCTCTTCCAGGGTCCCAAGGCCTGGGTAAGAACTCTCCTGGCTACTCCCCCTCTCTCATCTGTCTAGGTGTCTTAGGTACTGGAATCTGTGTGACAGTCTTCTTCTTGGCCTTGGTCAGTCATCTTTTCCCTTCCCTTAAAGAGTAGCCCAAGTAGACTACTTCTTGCTTACATAGCTGAGACTTCTTTGCAGAGGCTCGGTACCAGCTGGCCCAGCTCAGAGAGGAGGCTTCTGGTCCCTTCAAGGCAATCTTGATAGGTCTCTCCTGCCAAAAGCAAATCATCAACATACTGGAGGAGAGTTACCTTGGAATTTGTGGCCCGAAAGGGGGACAAGTCACAGTGTAGCGCCTCATCGAAGAGGGTGGGATAATTCTTGAATCTTTGAGGTAATCAGGTCTAGGTCAGTTGTCCTGTTTGCCCAGTGTCCGGATCCCTCCACTCGAATGCAAAGATGGGCTGACTTGATGGATGTAATCTCATGCAGAAGAAGGCGTCTTTTAAGTCCAGCACAGTATACCAGCCCCTTTCTGGGGGGAGAGGGCTGAGGAGGTTATATGGATTGGGCACCGTGGGGTGAATGTCTTGGACTCTCTTGTTCACTTCGCGCAAGTCCTGAACTGGCGGGTAGTCCCCTGTTCTGGGCTTCTTGACAGGTAACAATGGGGTGTTCCATGGGGAGCGGTATGGCACCAGGATTCCTGACTGTAAGAGTGTCTGTATATGGGGGCGAATGCCTAGTCTGGCCTCCTGGCTCATGGGGTCCTGGTGCACTGCTGCTGGGGTGGCACAAGCCTTCATTTCTATCACCAGAGGCGGAATCTCTTCTGCTAAGCCCATTCCCCCTGTTTCCGCCCAAACTTGGGGAAATTGTCTCAACCAGTCTTGCATCAGGGACTGACTTCTCAGTGAATATTCGATATTCTTCTTCTAATTTTAAACTTAAAACAACTGTGGGGTTTTCTTGCAGGGTGACCTCTGGCCCCGATGGGGAAAAGAAAATTTGAGCTCCCATTTTGGTAAGGAGTTCTCTCCCTAACAGGTTGGAGGGGCAATCAGGTATAACTAGAAATGAGTGGGTTACCCATCCCACACCTAAATCTACATCTCTTCGGGTAGTCCATGAATACAGTTTTTTTCCGGTGGCGCCCAGGACTAGGGACTTTTTGTCTTTCAATTTTCCCAAGGGTTCTAGTAACACGGAGTGTTCTGTCCCGGTATTGACCAGAAAGTCCACTGGTCGCCCCTCCACCTGTAAGGTTACCCTGGGCTCGGGGAGGGGATCCGAGCTCCGTCCCCTCTAATCTTCTTCATCTAGGGTTAACACTTTTGGGTTTCTGCCCCTCCTCCTCAGGCACTCTCGGGCCCAGTGCCCTCTCTCCTTGCAGTAGGCACATTGATCTTTGTCAAGGGGTGGTCTGCCCATGCTGCTCGTTGTCTTCTGGCCCCTGTTGCTCAGGTTCCCTACCTGCCTAGGCCCTTGAAATCCTCTTTATTTCTCTCCTACCACTGTGGCCAAAATTCTAGATAAGTTTTTCTCCTGTCTTCTGTCTCTTCTATCCTCCCTTTCCTCTCTCTCTCTCTTCTGCCTTTCTTCTTTCTCTTCCTCTGTCTCTCTTTTGTGATACACTTTCTCAGCCTCCTTCACTAGGTCCTGTAAAGTAAAATTCTGCAATCCTTCGAGGCGCTGCAGCTTCTTTTTGATATCAGAAGCTGATTGCCCTATAAATGCCATAGCTACGGCTGCCCGCTGTCCCTCAGAAGTGGGATCAAAAGGAGTATAGCGCCTATAAGCCTCCGTAAGGCGCTCAAGAAAAACTGAAGGCGGTTAAATGGGCCTCTGAAGAATTTCTCTTACCTTAGCCAGATTAGTGGGCCATCGCGCAGCCCCCTTGAGATCTGCCACCAGAGCCCGGCGGTAGACAGTCAACCTCTCCCTACCTTCCGGAGTGTTGAAGTCCCAGTTGGTTCGAGTCAGTGGGAATCCAGCATCTATCACATGGGGAAGCTGGGAGGGTTGCCCATTGTCTCCTAAATCATATTTCCAGGCTTCCAACTGGAATCTCTCTCTCTCTTCCGTGGTGAAAAGAGACTGCAACATCTGCTGGCAATCATCCCAAGTGGGTTGGTAGGAGAACATGAGAGACTCTATTAATCCAGTAAGTCCTACAGGATTTTCTGAAAAGGAAGCATGATTAGCCTTCCAATTATAAATATCTGCAGAAGAAAATGGCCAATACTGCATGGGTTGGACTCCGGGGGGGGCGGCACAGGAGGGCCATAAACTCTAAGTGGGAGGGTTACAGTAGAATCCAGCCCATCCCCAGGAGGGGCCCCTCTACGAATTCGGGTACCCGCCGCTTGGCCCCTCACTGCTGCAGGTAAAGGGGGAGCATTGGGCCCTTCTTCTTCCCTTTCTTGCACTACCGGCTGAGCAGGTTGTGGCTCAGGGGCTGGAGCAGGTTCTGCCGCCTGTTCAAGATAATATGGGGGAGGGCAAGGTTCCAGCCATTTGGGAGGGGATTCTACTTCAGGATATATTTTAGGTTTCGGGGTTCCTGCAGTTCTGCTTCTATTTAGTACCAACACTTGAAACTTTGGTTTAGACATACTGGAAAAATAAGAACTTCAGAAAAATATGAATATAAAGTTTATAAAATGGGTAATTAAAAGCTTTAAAAAAATAGCAATTTAAAAATGGAAAAAATTTTCTTTGATTAGATAACCAGATTAAGTTTAAATTGGTTTAGACTAGACCTTAAGGTTTTAGAAAATCTTTGGTTTTAAAATCAAGACTATTTCTCAAAGCTAATCTCATAAAATATCAAAGCAATACAGAAATAAAGTTACTAAAAGGTTAAGAGGTGCCACAATTTTAAAGATCAAAGTAAACATCAGTTTCTCCCTTATAATTACAATTATTGAAAGATTTTCTATATTCAGTTGTATGTGTTCATCTTTAAAGTTATTTATGAAGAAATCTTTTCTTCAATTACAACAATGAACTATTGCAGCTCAAAACTGGAATGGTACAAGCAAAACAACTTCACACTTTAATAAGTATATGAAAAACATTTTACCCATAGTATGATACACAATTTCAGTAGGGTCCCATCTATCCACATTTTAAAAAGACTTATGGGAGGAAGGGGTAATATATAACAATTTACTGACTTACAGGAGAGTGCAAGTAAGGGAGCCTTGCTGAAATTGTATTGCTGACCTTACATACCTGCTCCATGCTGACCCTGCAGAAACAGTGCCCTCTCTCAAATCAAGTACATTTCGAAAGAAAGAAACAGAGAGAGGGAGGGAAGGAGAGAGGCTTGATAACTTGGGTGTGGGGGGGAATCAGTGGCCCATTAACTGCAGTTGACAAATACAGTGCAAAGTCAATCTTTGCCCCTTTAAAAAACACTGGATATGAACTGAAAAAAAGCAAATGCTTCCAGTTCTCACAAGAGACGCTTTGCCTGTTAAGAAAGCTTATTGCCAAAGTATACAAGAAGCTGCCTAGTTTATTAAATCAACTGTCCAGGCCAAGCTGAAGGTGCAGACATTTTGTAATCCAATTTCAAAAAGTTAACAATAAATTAACAACAGACCTCTCCCCATACTCTGAAATGGGATTCTTACATTTAGAAAAATCTCCCTGTAAATGAATACAGGCAGGCCTGAATTTCTGAGGCCAGGATCACTTGGATTCCTCCCTCCCACCCCCATCTTCTGTAGCTGTAACACCTCTGCCATCTTCTGCTGCAGGGGCTGCCCAGGGATGGCAGGGATATAAGTCCAACCCCTCTACTGCTCAGTTGTTCACTTTAATACTCAGAGAAGAGAGGAAGACAGCTTTTGCTATGAGAAATTACTTTTACACAATATGGACAAAGAATTACATAATGAAAGGAAACAATCAAAACAGCAGTTTTCCTTATTGGTTACATGATGTAGGGTTGGTGGTCAGGGTGAGAATCAGGTCTTGGCTGAAAAACAAGATTCTTAACTGCAAAAATTAATTCTCTGTTAAAAGTACCCTCAGGAGGCCAACCTACATTGAAGGCCGGCCATTCAGTCCAGCAGAGGGTCTGCCATTGTCTTTTTCTAACTTCTACAGACAAGTCATGGGCCCTATTCTTGACGTCCATCCAGCAGTCCAAAGTCAGAGACAAAGGGGTTGTCACAGTCTGTCCCATTTTGGTCGTTTCTAAATACACAAAAACAGCAAGCCACAAAACGACAAAAGATGCCAACAAACATTTTCCTCCTCTCGTTTTCCACAGACACGAGAGGTATTCAGACAGGGGAGGATCCCTCCGTTGAATCCGCTCAAACCGGACCCTTTCCCCTTCCAACAGACGGGCGGAAAAATCCCCCGTTTCACACCCAGGGGCGTCACCCAGGGTTGCAGCTTGTGGCCCCTGGCACGTCTGCCTTACCACAGCTTTCCGTTCCCCTATGGGAGCGGCAAGCGGCTGCCAACCAAAAGCGCTTTTCACAGACCCAGATATCCGACAGAACAAACAGGCGCCGGCGCACACAGAAACTTAAGGATCCTTCGCTTACCTCCAAGTGGGTCTCTGGAGAATAGGGTGTCCACAGATCCCGGACGAGCCCCCAAATGTAAGACCCAGAAAACAGGCCGTGCTCAGCCCCGGGATGGACGGCGACCCAAATACTCACAAGAGACCGGTCTTGATGCAAACAGCAAGAGGTTTATTGATTCCACCAGCACGCTGGGGTCAAGACTCATAACTCACTCAGGAGCAGAGTCTGACCCCAAGCAGAAATCACAGGAGGTTTTAAAGGAAAATGGGACCACAACCAGGGGGAGGCGAAGGGGAGGTCTGCTGATGATTCGATAGCAAAAATATTTCAATTAGGGTCTCACAGGGCTTTATCTTCACAGTAGGGTCTCACAGGGCTCTATCTTCACAATCTATCAGTTTTGGGGAGGATTACCTAGGCACGGGTTTCCAAGCTATTGTGTCATTGTGTTCAGGCCGGTTTTTATGACTCAGGCCAAGAGTCAGAGCCTACTTAAAATTTTCCTATTCTTTCAGGTGGTTTTGGGGAAACTGAAACTCAGGCCCTCTGATTTCTGAGGCTTTCTGGGGCCTGACATGGCATTAGTTTGGTCCTTTCATTGCCACCATGAGTCTGCTCCTTGGGAATCAGGGAAGGAGAGGATGTGAAAAAAAAAATTGTATTTAGGTGCTACTCTTTATAGGACTCTTGATTGTAAAATGCCTTCTGTTTCATGTAGCTTGACTAACTCTTGATACCTCTCAAGTGCCAGTTCAAGTCCTACCTCCTCTGCAAATTCTGACTTTTTCAGCCCAAAAACAGGTCTCCTTTCTCTGAACTCTTGAATACCACTTCACTTAGTGCTTGTTTTCTGTGACAGACTTATATTCTTTTCATTTATAGTTAATAGAATCTGCATTATGTTCATACAGCATACAGCTTCATGGTTCAGTAGGGAACCCCCTCCCCATCACCTGTGGTCAAATATTAATTATTGTAAGCTAATTGTGATAATTGATATTTTTTCTTGCCAGTAATTAGTTTAGGCAAAGGCTTGAGATATAATTCTGGCCAACAAGATTTTAGGGGATGTTTTTTGATAGGCTGCTAGAAAAGGTCTCTCTCTCTTTTTTTTTAACAGGTGGATGCAACCATTCCAAAGACAGTTTAGAGAAACAAAATGTCAAGTCAAGAAGAAAAGTGAGGAAGGAAAACCTTTTTCAGAAACACTGCAGCAGACTTACCTCAGGTCCTGTTGTCCAGAAGTGTATTGTATTCTCTGTATACTCATGTTTTAGTGGCAAAGATGTCTGGAAAACAAATATTTGGCATTTTTAGCATCTCTAGAGGTGGGTGGTCTCTGCTACCACCACAAAGGGCAGCCTTCAAGCATAAATAAGATTTTTTCCCCTTGTTTTCTTGGATGTTTCAATCCAGTGAACCTAATAAACAACCAATGCAGAGATGCCATTCAAAATAGGTAAACATAGAAGTAGGGCTCTTTATTTTTTCACAGAACAAGATTTTAGGGGAAGAGTTCTTTGTCCTATCTTTTCATACTATCTTCTGCCAGGAAATTAAAACTCATAGTTTTGAACTTAAATGACAAAAAAACAAAAAGCTCCTTCTAAACATTCAATCCTTTGTTCTATGAAAATCTTTAAAGGACTATTATTGATTTTCATTCCTGGTATTTCCCCTGCTCCTTTTTTGAAAATGACACCAATCAAAATTACAAGTTATTTTTGGAAATTGTAATCATAGAATTGATAATAACTTCTAAAACTCAGTTTTACAAAAGCTTTCCAACCAAAAACACTTCCAAAACTAGATTTCTAGTAACAGAGAGAAAAGATAAAACTTAGGATGATTTACTTAAATCCACATATTTTACAGGAAAGCCATATTATTCTTGTGAAAACTTACAATATGTTTCATCAAGTCAAATTTTTTGGAATAGTTAATGACAAAGAATGATCTCTCCTTATGTGTGGGTGCCAGCATGAGAGAGCACCTTCTTCTTTTCCAAAGCCTCCTTTTGATAATATAAAAAGCATTCTTTATTGTTGTACTTTATGGCCGGACTCTGAGATTTCATTAGTCAGCATTAGCAGCACAAAGATGATATGTAGAGCTCAATTTCACTTGCAGAAATGGATAAAGAATTGATGATTTTTCTTTTTCTAGTTAAAATGTATTAATAGAACTTACAAAAAAATGAAAAATGCTTTTAAAGTTGCCATTCTTTTTCACACCAAACACTTAGTTAAGAACAGGACACTGCTTTGCAGATGTGGTATTACATTCTTACTCACTGGCTCACGGCAAGCATTTTTGCTTGTTGAAGCAAAATTATTCATAACTCCAAATTTCACTTGCAGTGTTAGTTTTAATTCACTGGTTTTAATAGCCAGTTTAATGTAAACATTCCTAATATAGATGTGTGTCATGCTAGCAGATCAGCATGGCCCAAGTGCTTACCAGCAGTGTTGCTGTGGTGGTGATTGTTCATGAGGGCAGCCAGGGAGAACTCTCTGGACTGGCTTTGCCTTCTCCCAGGCTGCATAGGAGATCCGCAGAAACACAGGTGTGTTCATAAGATGGACATCTGAATCAAAGGAGAAGAGCACTGTGTGTAATAGAAAGAATGCTGAACCAGGAATTGCCCTTTATCTACCAATTAACCCATTTCACTTAACTTTGCTAGACCTGGGCTTCCTCTTTAATTGGTACTCATTGCTTGGCTCTCTACAGAATGAGACAGTGTCCTTGGAGCAGTTTTTAGTCATTATGATTAAAATAACCTGAATGGACTCCACCTGTAATGTAGTGGAAAGATCAGTATGTTGGATAGCCCTGGGTGAAAGCTGCAGTGGTATATTTTGATATAATGAAATGTAGTAAGATAAAGGCATAATCTCTTAATTTCTTCCAATTCTAAAATGCTACTATTTTATTATGAAGATAAGAGTAACTTGTCAGGGAACTTGAACATCTGGACCCATACATTCTTTGTTTTATTGTGAAATGATTATCACAGTAAGATTAGTTAACACCCTTCAACATACATAGTTACAAATTATTTTTTCTTGCGATGTGAACTTTTGAAGTTTTTCTCTTAAAAACTTTTCAATACACAAGACATTATTGCTCACCATGCAACGAACAAGTTCCAATACAGTGAACAAGCTCCCACAAGGTGAACAATGCAAGGAACATAGTGAACAAGTTCTCACAAGGTGAACAATGCAAAGGCAGTCATATCAGAGAAACTAATTCAGTTACTATAATCAATCAAGTCAACTATTATTATTCATATGATTTTTATACTTAAATTATAAGTGAATCCCACATTTCCCCCTTTTCTGTTTTAATTGACGCAAATGTATATGCATATATTTGTGGAAGGTACCAGAACAATGATTAGCTGGGCTCAGCCTGTGACATAGATTGTCACAGGCAATGTCTCTCTTCATCTGGAGGCGTGAGGTTCTATGCCTCACCTCACTTGGCCCCCACGTTGCTCACCTGAGGTCCCTTGCCACTGTGCCTGTCTTAGGTTGTTCCTCCCATGAGGAATCTTACGCGTCTCTGGCTAATCAGCCATCTCCTGGGATCAAACAGGGAGATAAAATACGAAAGAGAGGACAGCCAGCAACTATAATTCTGGATAAAATCACAATATACGTGATTATTTTCTTGCAGCAAATGCAGGTGGGCAATCAGTATGTGATATCACAAAGTTGTTTAAAAGGAATCACTTATTTCTTGAAGTTAATTCTTGAAAAGTACCATATGCTTGTTTGGCTTTAAAAGACCAACAACTGCCTTCCGCACACACACCAGAACAGGAATACAAATGCATAACAGTATTAGACCTACAATTATAGGCCATATCCAATGAAGCAAAGAAAACTAATTTAACAATCCAGGCATTTGTAAAAACTTATCAATAACATGGTGAATGTTGTCTATTTGATATTGAATACTATGTGAAAAATCAGACAAATTAAAACAGCACATCCCTGGAAATTGTTCACATCCCATATGTTCTATTTTTTTTTTTAATCACTTATTCTTTAATTAGCTTTTCCTAAGTATTCTTTTTTTTTTAGAATTTATTTTGGATCACTGATCTACAATTACATGCACAATATTATGATTATTAAACTACCCCCTTCATCAAGTCCCCCCCACCAACCCCATTACAGTCACTGTCCATCAGTGTAGTGAGATGCTATAGAGTCACTACTTCTCTTCTCTGAGTTATACAGCCCTCCCCATCCCCCCCCAATATTACACCTGCAATCATAATGCCCCTTTTTTCCTCTTATCCCTCCCTTCCCACCCATCTTCCCCAGTCCCTTTCCCTGTAGTAACTATTAGTCCGTTCTTGGGGTCAGTGAGTCTGCTGCTGTTATTTTCCTTCAGTTTTTTTCTTTGTTCTTATACTCCATATATGAGTGAAATCATTTGATACTTGTCTTTTTTGGCGTGGCTTATTTCACTGAGCATAATACTCTCTAGCTCCATCCATGCTGTTGCAAATGATAGGATTTGTTTTCTTCTTATGGCTGAATAATATTCCATTGTGTATATGTACCACATATTCTTTATCCATTCATCTACTAATGGGCACTTAGGTTGCTTCCATTTCTTGGCTATTGTAAATAGTGCTGCAATAAACATAGGGGTGCATCTATCTTTTTCAAACTGGGCTGCTGTGTTCTTAGGGTAAATTCCTAGCGGTGGAATTCCTGGGTCAAACGGTATTTCTATTTTGAGTTTTTTGAGGAACCTCCATACTGCTTTCCACAATGGTTGAACTAATTTGCATTCCCACCAGCAGTGTAGGAGGGTTCCCTTTTTTCCACATCCTCGCCAACATTTGTTGTTGTTTGTGTTTTGGATGTTGGCGATCCTCACTAGTGTGAGCTGATATCTCATTGTGGTTTTTATCTGCATTTCTCTGATGATTAGTGATGTGGAGCATCATTTCATGTGCCTGTTGGCCATCTGAATTTCTTCTTTAGAGAAATGTCTATTCATGTCCTCTACCTATTTCTTAATCGTATTATTTGCTTTTTGTTTGTTAAGGTGCAGGAGTTCTTTATATATTTTGGATGACAAACCCTTATCGGATATGTCACTTATGAATATATTCTCCCACATTGTAGAATGTCTTTTTGTTCTGCTGATGGTATCCTTTGCTGTACAGGAGCTTTTCAGCTTGATATAGTCCCACTTGTTCCTTTTTGCTTTTGTTTCCCTTGCCCGGGGAGATATGTTCATGAAGAAGTCGCTCATGTTTAAGTCCAAGAGATTTTTGCCTATGTTTTTTTCTAAGAGTTTTATGGTTTTATGACTTACATTCAGGTCTTTGATCCACCTTGAGTTTACCTTTATATATAGGGCCAGACAGTACTCCAGTTTCATTCTCTTACATGTAGCCATCCAGGTTTTGCAACACCAGCTGCTGAAGAGGCTGTCATCACCCCATTGTATAGCCAAGGCTCCTTTATCAAATATTAATTGACTGTATATGTTTGGGTTAATGTTTGGATTTTCTATTCTGTTCCACTGGTCTGTGGGTCTGTTTTTGTGCCAATACCAAATTGTCTTGATTACTGTGGCTTTGTAGTAGAGCTTGAAGTCAGCGAGTGTAATTCCCCATTTTATTCCTCCTTCTCAGGATTGATTTGGCTATTCGGGGTCTTTTGTGGTTCCATATGAATTTTAGAATTATTTGTTCCAGTTGATTGAAGAAAGCTGTTGGTAGTTTGATAGGGATTGCATTGAATCTGTAGATTGCTTTAGGTAGTATTGCCATTTTCACAATATTTATTCTTCCTAGCCAAGAGCATGGGATGCATTTCCATTTGTTAGTGTCCTCTTTAATTTCTCTTAGGAGTGACTTGTAGTTTTCAGAGTACAGGTCTTTCACTTCCTTCATTAGGTTTATTCCTAGCTATTTTATTCTTTTTGATGCAATTGCGAATGGAATTGTTTTTCTGATTTCTCTTTCTGTTAGTTCATCATTAGTGTATAGGAAAGCAACAGATTTCTGTGTGTTAATTTTTTATCCTTCAACTTTGCTGAATTCAGATATTAGTTCTAGTAGTTTTGCAATGGAATCCTTAGGGTTTTTTATGTGCAGTATCATGTCATCTGCAAATAGTGACAATTTGACTTCTTCTTTACCAATCTAGATGCCTTGTATGTCTTTGTTTTGTCTGATTGCTGTGGCTAGTACCTCCAGTACTAGGTCTAATAACAGTGGAGAGAGTGGGCATCCCTGTCTTGTTCCCGATCTTAAATGAAAAGCTTTCAGCGTCTCACCATTAAGTATGATGTTAGCTGTGGGTTTGTCATATACAGCCTTTATGGTATTGAGGTACTTGCCGTCTATACCCATTTTGTTGAGAGTTTTAACATGAATGGATGCTGAATTTTGTCAAATGCTTTTTTAGCATCTATGGAGATGATCACGTGGTTTTGTTCTTCTTTTTGTTGATGTGGTAGATGATGTTGATGGATTTTTGAATGTTGTACCATCCTTGCATCCCTGGGATGAATCCCACTTGATCATGGTGTATGATCCTCTTGATGTATTTTTGAATTTGGTTTGCTAATATTGTGTTGCGTATTTTTGCATCTGCGTTCATCAGGGATATTGGTCTGTAATTTTCTTTTTTGGTGATGTCTTTGCCAGGTTTTGGTATTAGAGTGATGCTGGCTTCATAGAATGAGTTGGAAGTATTCCCTCCTCTTCTATTTTTTGGAAAACTTTAAGGAGAATGAGTGTTATTTCTTCCCTATATGTCTGGTAGAATTCAGAGTACAGAGAAATTGATTACCAATTTGATTTCTTCGCTGATGATTCGTCTGTTTACTTTTTCTGTTTCTTGCTTGGTCAGCCTTGGAAGGTTGTATTTTTCTGAGAAGTTGTCCATTTCTTCTAGGTTTTCCAGATTGTTAGCATATAGATTCTCAAAATATTCTCTTATAATTCTTTGTATTTCTATGGGGTCTGTCATTATTTTTCCTTTCTCATTTCTGATTCTGTTTATGTGTGTAGATTCTCTTTTTCTCTTAATGAGTCTGGCTATGGGTTTATCTATTTTGTTTACTTTTTCAAAGAACCAGCTCTTGGTTTCAGTGATTTTTTCTATTGTTTTATTCTTCTCAATTTTATTTATTTCTTCTCTGATCTTTATTATGTCCCTCCTTCTGGTGACTTTGGGCCTCTTTTGTTCTTCTTTTTCCAATTTCAGTAATTGTGTCTTTAGACTATACATTTGGAAATGTTCTTCCTTCTTTAAATAGGCCTGGATTGCAATATACTTTCCTCTTAGAAGTGCCTTTGCTGCGTCCCACAGAAGTTGTGGCTTTGTGTTTTTGTTATCATTAGTCTCCTTATATTCTTTCATTTCTGTTTTGATTTGGTCGTTAACTCATTGATTAGTTAGGAGAATGCTGTTAAGTCTCCATGTATTTGTGAGATTTTTTGATTTCTTTCTAAAATTTATTTCTAGTTTTGTACCTTTGATAGCTGTGAAGTTGGCTGGTAGAATTTCAATATTTTTGACTTTCCTGAGGTTCTTTTTGTGGCCTAGCATGTGGTCTATTCTGGACAATGTTCCATGTGCACCTGAGAAAAATGTGCATCCTGCTGCTTTTGCGTGCAGAGTTCTGTAGATATCTGTTACATCCATCTGTTCTAGTGTGTTGTTCAGTGCCTCTGTGTCTTTACTTATTCTCTGTCTGGTTGATCTGTCCTTTGGAGTGAGTGGTGTGTTGAAGTCTCCTAAAATGAGTGTATTGCTGTCTATTTCCTCCTTTAATTCTATTAGTATTTGTTTCGCATATGCTGGTGCTCCTGTGTTGGGTGCATATATATTTATAATGGTTATATCTTCTTGTTGGACTGACCCCTTTATCATTATGTAATGTCCGTCTTTATCTGTTGCTGCTTTCTTCGTTTTGAAGTATATTTTGTCTGATACAAGTACTGTAACACCTGCTTTTTTCTCCTTGTTGTTTGCATGAAATATCTTTTTCCATCCCATCACTTTTAGTCTGTGTGTGTCTTTGGGTTTAAAGTGAGTCTCTTGAAGGCAGCATATAGATGGGTCTTGTTTTTTTATCCATCAGTGACTCTATGTCTTTTACTGTTGCATTCAGTCCATTTACATTTAGGGTGATTATGGATAGGTATGTACTTATTGGCCTTGCAGGCTTCATATTCATGGTTACCAAAGGTTCAAGGTTAACTTCTCTACTATCTAAAAGTCTAACAACTAACTTAATATGCTATTACAAACACTTATAAAGGTTTTTTGTTTGTTTCCTCCTTTTTCTTTCTATTCCATTCTTTATATATTAGGTATCATATGCTGTACTGTTTGTCTATCCCTTGATTGACTTTGGGAATAGCTAATTTAATTTTGCATTTTCTTTGTAATTAGCTGTTCTATTTTCCTTACTGTGGTTTTGTTACCTCTGTTGACAGCTATTAATCTGTAGGAACACTTCCATCTATAGCAGTCCCTCCAAAATACACTGTAGAGATGGTTTGTGGGAGGCAAATTCTCTCAGCTTTTGCTTATCTGGGAATTGTTTAATACCTTCTTCAAATTTAAACGATAATCTTGCCGGATAAAGTAATCTTGGTTCAAGGCCCTTCTGCTTCATTGTATTAAATACATCATGCCACTCCCTTCTGGCCTGTAAGGTTTCTGATGAGAAATCTGATGATAGCCTGATGGGTTTTCCTTTGTATGTGATCCTATTTCTCTCTCTGGCTGCTTTTAATAGTCTGTCCTTATCCTTGATCTTTGCCATTTTAATTACTATATGTCTTGGTGTTGTCTTCCTTGGGTCCCTTGTGTTGGGAGATCTGCATACCTCCATGGCCTGAGAGACTATCTCCTTCCCCAGACTGGGGATGTTTTCAGCAATCACCTCCTCAAAGACACTTTCTTTCCCTTTTTCTCTCTCTTCTTCCTCTGATATCCCTTTAATGTCAATGTTGTTGCGTTTGGATTGGTCACACAGTTCTCTCAATATTCTTTCATTCTCAGAGATCCTTTTTTCTCTCTGTGCCTCCACTTCTTTATATTCCTCTTCTCTTGTTCCTATTTCATTTATTGTCTCCTCCACCGTATCCAATCTGCTTTTAATAACATCCGTTTTGTTCTTCAATGATTGGATCTCTGACCGGAATTCATTCCTGAGTCCTTGAATATCTTTCTATACGTCCTTGAGCATGTTAATGATTTTTATTTTAAACTCCCTTTCAGGGAGAGTCATAAGGTCCATATCATTTAAATCTTTCTCAGGAGTTGTGTTCATAATTTTACTCTGGACCAGGTTCCTTTGGCATTTCATATTTCTGTATGGCGCCCTCTACTGCCCAGAAGCTGTACTCTCTGGAGCTGCTCAGCCCCTGAAGCAATGCGGGGATTATAGGGGAGTGGTATTGGTGCCTCTGGGGAGAAAGGGGTGTTTGCTGGTTTCTGCAGCTATGCCTGTCTCCACTGCCTTAACCAGTGGGCTGAGCACACAGGTATAAGCCTCTGTGCTTTGCGTTTTTTGTTGCTATAGACAGATCTTCCCTCTGGCTGGCCTAACACCAGGGAAGGATTTCCCAGTTTGCAAGCCCAGTGGGGCTGGCCAGAAGAAAGGCACACAAGTCTGCCCATCACAGAAGTGGTTCTTGGAGCTGTGTAGGCAGCTCGGGAGCTGGAGCACCTGAAGATCATGAAAGCTCCCAACCTGCTGGGCAGAGTGCACCCAGACAATTTTGTCTGCCCGTCCTTTCTCTTGAGCAGTAAGCTCCGTGCAATCCTTGCCCCTTTAGCAGCTCTCTTGCTAAGGGCTTCTTTGTTAGGAAGTCTCTCAGACTCCCCGCCCTTCTTTTGTCCCTGAGCAGCTGGGTATGGATCCCTGCTTTCACAAGCAGCTGGATTCTTAGTCTCTCCAGGAATTCTGCCTGTCTTAGCTTTCCAACCTCCTAATTACAAGAGTATCGTGCAAGCTCCATGTAATACCTTTGTGCTCCCAGAGCAGATCTCCAGAGTCAGGTATTCAGCAGTCCCACATCTCCACTCCCTCTCTGCTCCGTTCGTGTTCCTCCCACTGGTGAGCTGGGGTGGGGGAAGGGCTTGGATCCCACAGGACCACAGCTTTAGTACGTTACCCTTTTCTGTGAGGGCTGCTTTCGTCTCCAGATGTACACAGTTTGTTGCCATCCTCTTTCCTGTTGCTCTTTCAAGAGTAGTTGATGTAGCTTTATTTTTATATTATATGAGGTTTTAGGAGGAAGCCTCTGTCGCACCTCTCATGCAGCCCTCTTTAATCCAATCCTGGACCCATACATTCTTGAACAAGAAAATCTTGACTTACAGTACTTGGCACTAAAGTCTTGAACACCTGGGATGTTCAGGTAATTAAAGAACAGGTGCTTACAGAATGATAGCTTCTTATTTCGTTCTTGACATGTTACATTTACTTGAACTTTTATTCTTACCTTGGGTTTTTCAATAGCAGTGCACATTTCTAGCCATACTTAGGGCATGTCTTGACAGTGACCAGAATGCTAATTATCTATAAATATTCAAATCATAAAAGAGAAAAACTTCTCACTACATGACTAGCTTATTTCTTAGATTTATTTTCATAGGTAAGTTCTATGAAGGTAGAGATGTTTTTTTCCTTTGTTTTAGTCATTGAAATATAACAGGCACCCAAAACAAGTACCTGAAACAAAAAAAGTACTCAGTAAATATTTAATGAAAACATAAAAAACTACATTTAAATATATGAAATGCTTAAAATGTGTTGTTCTTTTTTTCCCTCCTAGAATAATGAGTTGTGTGTATTACTTTAGTGTCCAATAATTAACACTCCTTCCTTAAGAGAAAGCCATATGCCAGATAGTGACTATTTTTTCAATCTGGATCCTGGAATGAGAAGATACGTGGAAAAGACCTTTAGCTGACTTGTAGTTACCAGTTGTAAGTTGAGTAACAACTAACTACTGCTGTTGTAAGCCAAGGAGGTTTTTTTTTTTAAGTATAGTTGATATACAATCTTACGTTGATTTCAAGTATACAACACAGGGGTTCAACAGTTACCCACATTATTAAACCCTCACCCCCACTAGTGCAGTTACTATCTGTCAACATAGGACAGTGTTACAGAATCATCAGGTATATTCTCTGTGCTGTACTACTATCCTGTGACCAACTTATATTATGACTGAGAATTTTTGTGCTGCTTTATCCCCTTCACCCTCCTATCCAGGCACCCCAACTCCTCCCCCATGGTAACCACCAGTCGCTTCTCAGTGTCTATGAGCCTATTGCTGTTTTATTCATTTTGTTTTGTTTTGTTTTTAGATTCCACAAATGAGTGAAATCATATGGTATTTTTCTTTCTCTGCTTGGCAAGCCAATGATGATGGCTGTTGATTATTTCACCATAACCTGGTGAAAGCCTGTATGGATTTTAGAGAAATGTATCAAAGTTGACATATAAAAATGAAATTTTTTCAAAAATTAGAGTTTGTTTTTCTTCATAGAATTATTAAAGCTGCATTACAGAAGGTGAGGGACACTAGGCTCACAAAGATAAATATCCTCTGGTACGATTTTAAGATTGTAAATTATCCATGTTCTTAGCTGCGTGCCCAGGGATGGCTGAAACAGAATAAAGGCTCAGTTTGATGCTTGAACAAATGCAAATTTAATCTTTATTTTGCTTTTTTTGTGGTAGGGGGTGGGGGGGGAGTTAGAGAAGGGTTATTGGAAAAGAAGCTCGTGGAGAATAGTGGCAGACTCAACAATGTTAGTACATTTTGGCATATCAAATCTTTTTGCCTTTTACCTACCTACAGAAGTAAGGGAGGGAGAAAGCAGGCAGTGAACATCAGAGAGTTCATCTGATAGTTGCTATTGACAATTTCTGACTTATTATGGCCTTTCAGGAACAGTTTATTTTTGGGAAACATGTACTTAACTTTTAATTTCATTTTAATAAATTTATTCACTTAGCATATTTACTGAGAGTCTACTGTGTGTTAGATATTGTCTGAGGATACAGTATGAGCTGTACTCATAAGATTTCACTGGGTCTTCCTTAAAGTCCACACATCCATGTGATCTGTTTACCCCAAATTATTCTGCAAATTTTCATATCCAAGATCCGTGCTGCAAGCACAGTTTAAGTTTATCCTCAGTACAATATGAAATCCCTTGTCATCCCCCTCCTCAGAAGAAGCTTACTAGTGGAAGGGGTAGTAGTAGGGGAGGGAGCAGGGTCATAAAAACAGTTCATCCATAAGCACATTCTAGCAAAGCAGCATCTTATTTGTAGTTGTCAAGGCAATAATATATTCGCATGAGAGCTGTGTACAGGAAGCAATGTGAAATACACCAAAGAGTGGCACACCTTTTACATGCTCACTTCCCTTGTACCCCACCCCCATCCCAAGTCACAACTTTAGGCTTGTTCCCCATGATATTAAGGTCGAGCTTTATCTTGCTCGCCACTCCCCACCCTCTAACCCCACTTCAAATTATGCTTTAAATCAAAGCTTAAGTAATCTCTCATTGGCATTCAGATAAACTGCAGCTTTCAACAATAAATAACAACCATATACACAGAAAAACAAAACCTTTCCTGAAATATTTCATGCTTTGGGAGTAAATAGGAACTTGGACTGCAAGGTTGTTTGATCTACTGGTTCATTTATGGATCTAAAACCTCAGGTTCTTTCCATCTTTTTTCTCTGCCATTCATAGCTTCAACTCAAAGCTGGTCTTAGGATAACTGTCAATTACAATTGCCATTGCATGCTTCTTTGTTCACATCCTGTGAAAAGGGGAGCCCATTGTTCTAGGGTTGCTCTTAATAGTGAGAAACATTTTCCAGAGCTCCCAAAAACATCAACAAAAGTGGTCATATGCTTATCCCTGAACAAGATCCAAGTTGGGGGAATTCCGTGTGCTTTTTGTTTTAGCCTGTAGCTTGGTTATGTTTAGCAACTCAAAACAAGGATTTGGGGACCACCATACTGGCTTAGACTGATCGATCCTAAACCCCATGAAGGATGGGGGAAATGGAAGCAAAATGGAGAAGTTGTGTAATGCATGTTGAGAAGACAACTAGAACTTAACTATTAGTTAAGCGGCACAATTTCCACTAGGTAGACCACATTTCTTATTTAAAAATCCCAAGTTTCAGTCTCAGTTGAGGAAAAGTACACACACCTTGAAACCAGCCAGATACTGCACTTACTAGGTAGGCAACAGATATTTTACTCACTGAGCATTTTCTTGCATTTATAAAATGGGGAGAGTGGCTAGCTCATAGGACTGCTGCAAAGATTTGTGTAAAAAAAGTAAGTTATAAAGTTACTTGATAAGTGTTGGGTTCATTTGTGGTAATTCTGGTCTTTACTTCAAGAATGGCAGTAAATGAGCACAAAGATTCTTCCAATCTGCTGCTTAAGCAGAAGCTAACAGGTAGACGTCAGTCATTAAGGCTATCCAATGTTAAGTTCATCTCTATTTAATGAACAATAACATGACTTTTTAAAATGAAAAATGTGTAATAAGTACAGGGGAAATGGTCAGAGAGAAAAGCGAAGTGCTAAGGAAGAAGAGGAAGTCCTAAAAAGGACATTCTGAAGGCCTTTATAATTTCTTTGTCTGCACTTTTAGATTTTCTGGTTTTGAACAATTTGATTACAATGAGGATTAGAGTAATTTTTCTTGTTTCTCATGCTTCTCTGTGGTTCTTGGAGCTGCAGGTTTATAGTTTTTATCAAATTTGGCAATTTTCATAGTTTCTTTCTATGTTGTTTTGTATCTCTTCGCTTCTTCACTCCTTAAGAGTCTCTAATTACATACATATCAGGCACTTACACAGTTTCACAGTGCAGATGGTCTTTCCATTGTAAATTATTTTTTCTATGTTTTGCTTTGAATAGTTTCCATTGGTACATCTTCAAGTTTACTGATCTTTTCTTCTGCAATGTCTAATCTCCAATTAATGCCACTCACTGTATTTTTCATTTCACATACTGTAGTTTTCATTTCTGTAAGTTGGATTTGGGTCTTCTTTATATCTTCCTTGTCTCTAACTTTCTGAAAATACTAAAAATATTTATAAAAATTTCTCTAATGTCTTTGCCTGCTAAGTTTAACATGTATGTTAATTCAGAGGGTATTTTTCCCTCCTCATCATAGGTATTTCCCTATTTCCTTCATGTCTGATAATCTTTAACTGCATACCAAATATTGTGAATTTTCCCTTCGTCAGTCCTGGATATATATATTTTTAAATTTCACTTTCATTTATTTCCAGGATCTCTGAGATTGTTACTTCATTCACACTTATAATTTTTTTAAAATTTATTTTGGTATCATTAATCTACAATTACATGTGCAATATTATGGTTATTAAACTACCCCCTTCATCAGGTCCCCCCCACCAACACCATGACAGTCACTGTCCAATAGCATAGTGAGATGCTATAGAATCACTACTTGTCTTCTCTGAGTTGTACAGCCCTCCCCGTGCCCCCCCAACATTATATCTGCTAATCGTAATGCCTTTTTTTCCCCTTATCCCTCTCTTCCCACCAAATCTCCGCAGTCCTTTTTACTTTGGTAACTATTAGTCCGTTCTTGGGTTCTGTGAGTCTGCTGCTGTTTTGTTCTTTCAGTTGTTTTTTTTGTTCTGATACTACACATATGAGTGAAATCATTTGATACTTGTCTTTTTCGGCGTGGCTTATTTCACTGAGCATAATACTCTTTAGCTGCATCTATGTTGTTGCAAATAGAAGGATTTGTTTTCTTCTTATGGCTGAATAATATTCCATTGTGTATATGTACCACATCTTTATCAATTCATATACTGATGGACACTTAGGTTGCATCCATTTCTTGGCTATTGTAAATAGTGCTGCAATAAAAAAATAGGGGTGAATCTGTCTTTTTCAAATTGGGCTGTTGCATTCTTAGTGAAAATTCCTAGGAGTGGAATTCCTGGGTCAAATGGTATTTCTATTTTGAGTTTTTTGAGGAACCTCCATACTGCTTTCCACAATGGTTGAACTAATTTACATTCCCACCAGCAGTGTAGGAGGGTTCACTTTTCTCCACATCCTCACCAACATTTGTTGTTGTGTTTTGGATGTTGGCCATCCTCACTGGTGTAAGGAGATATCCCATTGTGGTTTTAATCTGCATTTCTCTGATGATTAGCGATGTGGAGCATCTTGTCATGTGCCTGTTGGCCATCTAAATTTCTTCTTTGGAGAAGTGTCTATTCATGTCCTCTGCCCATTTCTTAATTGGATTATTTGCTTTTTGTTTGTTGAGGTGGGTAAGTTCTTTATATATTTTGGATGTCAACCCCTTATCAGATACGTCATTTATGAATATATACTCCCATACTGTAGGATGCCTTTTTGTTCTACTGATGGTGTCCTTTGCTGTACAGAAGCTTTGCAGCTTGATATAGTCCCACTTGTTCATTTTTGCTTTTGTTTCCCTTGCCCAGGGAGATATGTTCATAAAGAAGTTGTTCATGTTTATGTCCAAGAGATTTTTACCTATGTTTTTTTCTAAGAGTTTTATGGTTTCCTGACTTACATTCAGGACTTTGATCCATTTTCAGTTTACTTTTGTGTTTGGGGTTAGACAGTAGTCTACTTTCATTCTCTTACATGTAGCTGTCCAGTTTTGCTAACACCAGCTGCTGAAGAGACTGTCATCTCCCCATTGTATATCCAAGGCTTATTTATCAAATATTAATTGACTGTATATGTTTGGGTTAATGTTTGGATTTTCTATTCTGTTCCACTGGTCTGTGGGTCTGTTTTTGTGCCAATACCAAATTGTCTTGATTACTGTGGCTTTATAGTAGAGCTTGATGTCAGGGAAGTGTAATTCCCAGTTTTATTCTTCCTTCTCAGGATTACTTTGGCTATTTGGGGTCTTTTGTGGTTCCATATGAATTTTAGAATTATCTGTTATAGTTCATTGAAGAAAGCTGGTGGTATTTTGTTAGGGGTTGTGTTGAATCTGTAGATTGCTTTAAATAGTATAGCCATTTTGACAATATTTATTCTACCTAGCCAAGCACATGGGATGAATTTCCATTTGTTAGTGTCCTCTTTAATTTCTCTTAGGAGTGTCTTGTAGTTTGCAGAGTACAGGTCTTTCACTTCCTTCGTTAGGTTTATTCTTAGGTACTTAATTCTTTTTGATGCATTTGTGAATGGAATTGTTTTTCTCATTTCCCTTTCTGTTATTCATCATTAGTTTATAGGAAAGCAACAGATTTCTGTGTGTTAATTTGTGTGTCCTGCAACATTGTTCAATTCAGATATTAGTTGTAGAAGTTTTGGAGTGGAGTCTTTAGGGTTTTTTATGTAACATATCATGTCATCTGCAAATAGTGACAATTTGACTTCTTCTTTACCAATCAGGATGCCTTGTATTTCTTTGTTTTGTCTGGTATCCATGGCTAGGACCTCCAGTACTATGTTGAATAACAGTGGAGAGAGAGCGGGCATCCCTGTCTTGTTCCCGATCTTAGATGAAAAGCTTTAGGGTCTCGCTGTTAAGTGTAATGTTAGCTGTGAGTTTGTCATATGTGGCCTTTATGATGTTGAGGTACTTGCCCTCTATACCCATTTTGTTGAGAGTTTTGATCATGAATGGATGCTGAATTTTGTCAAATGCTTTTTTAGCATCTATGAAGATGATCACGTGGTTTTTGTTCTTCTTTTTGTTGATGTGGTGGATGATGTTGATGGATTTTCGAATGTTGTACCATCTTTGCAGCACTGGGATGAATCCCACTTGATCACAGTGCATGATCCTCTTGATGTATTTTTGAATTCAGTTTGCTAATATTTTGTTCAGTATTTTTGCATCCACGCTCGTTAGGGATATTGGTCTGTAGTTTTCTTTTTTGGTAAGGTCTTTGCCATGTTTTGGTATTAGAGTGATACTGGCTTCATAGAATGAGTTTGGAAGTATTACCTCCGTCTCTATTTTTTGGAAAACCTTATGGAGAATGGATGTTATTTCTTCTCTATATGTCTGGTAGAATTCAGCGGTGAATCCATCTGGTCCGGGGATTTTCTTTTTGGGTAGTTTTTTGATTACCGCTTCCATTTCATTGTTGGTGATTGGTCTGTTTAGTTTTTCTGTTTCTTGTTTGGTCAGTTTTGGAAGGTTGTATTTTCTAAGAAGTTGTCCATTTCTTCTAGGTTTTCCAGCTTGTTAGCATATAGATTCTCATAATATTCTCTTATAATTCTTTGTATTTCTGTGGGATCCATTGTAATTTTTCCTTTCTCATTTCTGATTCTGTTTATGTGTGTAGATTCTTTTTCTTTTAACGAATCTCGCTAGGGATTTATCCATTTTGTTCATTTTTTCAAAGAACCAGCTCTTGGTTTCAGTGATTTTTTCTATTGTTTTATTCTCCTCAATTTTATTTATTTCTTTTCTGATCTTTATTATGTCCCTCCTTCTGGTGACTTTGGGCCTCATTTGTTCTTCTTTTTCCAATTTCAGTAACTGTGTCTTTAGACTATTCATTTGGCAATGTTCTTCCTTCTTTAAATAGGCCTGGATTGCAATATACTTTCGTCTTAGAACTACCTTTGCTGCGTCCCACAGAAGTTGTGGCTTTGTGTTGTTGTTTTCATTAGTCTCCATATATTCTTTGATTTCTCTTTTGATTTGGTCATTAACCCATTGATTAATTAGGAGAATGTTGTTATGTTTCCATGTATTTGAGCCTTTTGTTTTCTTTCTAAAATTTATCTATAGTTTTATACCTTTGTGATCTGAGAAGTTGGTTGTTAGAATTTCAATATTTTTGAATTTACTGAGGTTCTTTTTGTGGTCTAGTATGTGTTCTATTCTGGAAAATGTTCCATGTGCACTTGAGAAGAATGTTATTCTGTTGCTGTTGGGTGTAGAGTTCTGTAGGTGTCTGTTAGGTCCACCTGTTCTTGTGTGTTGTTCAGTGCTTCTGTGTCTTTACTTATTTTCTGTCTGGTTGATTTGTCCTTTTGAGTGAGTGGTGTGTTGAAGTCTCCTAAAATGAATGTATTGCTGTCTATTTCCTCCGTTAATTCTGTTAGTGTTTGTTTCACATATGCCGGCGCTCCTGTGTTGGGTGCATATATATTTATAATGGTTATATCCTCTTGTCATACTGACCCCTTTATCATTATGTAATGTCCTTCTTTATCTCTTGCTACTTTCTTCATTTTGAAGTCTATTTTGTCTGATACAAGTACTGCAACTCCTGCTTTTTTCTCCTTGTTGTTTGCATGAAATATCTTTTTCCATTCCTTCACTTTTAGTCTGTGTATATCTTTGGGTTTGAGGTGATTCTCTCATTAGCAGCATATAGATGGGTCTTGTTTTTTATACATTCTATTACTCTGTGTCTTTTGATTGGTGCATTCAGTCCATTTAAATTTACGGTGATTATCGATAGATATGTACTTATTGCCATTGCTGGCTTTAGATTTGTGGTTACCAAAGTTTGAAAGGTTGCTTCTTTACTATATGACAATTAAGTTACCCAGGATTGAAAGGTTGCTTCTTTACTATATGACAGTCTAACTTAACTTTCTTGTTACGTTATTGTAAGCACAGTCTGATGTTTATTTTTCTCCCTTCTTATTCTTCCTCCTCCATTCTTTATATACTAGGTGTTTTATTCTTTGCCTTTAGTTAGTATTTGGATGGTCTTCTTTCTTTGCTATGATTTTATTTTCTCTGGTGACATCTTTGAGCCTTAGGAGTGCTTCCCTCTTGAGCAGTCCATTTAAGATATCCTGTAGAAGTGGTTATGGTAGGCAAATTCTCTCAACTTTGGCTTGTCTGGAAATTGTTTATTCCCTCCATCATATTTAAATGATAATCGTGCAGATACAAAATTCGTGGTTCAAGGCCCTTCTGTTTCATTACGCTAAATATACCATGCCGTTCACTTCTGGCCTGTAAGTTTTCTGTTGAGAAGTCTGATTATATTCTTATGGGTTTTCCTTTGTAGGTGATCTTTTTTCTCTCTCTAGCTGCCTTTAATACTCTGTCCTTATCTTTGATCTTTGTCATTTTAATTATTATGTGTCTTGGTGTTGTCTTCCTTGTTTCCCTTGTGTTGGGACATCTGTGGGCCTCCGTGGACTGTGAGCCTATTTCCTTCCCCAGCTTGGGGAAGTTTTCAGCAATTATTTCTTCAAAGACACTTTCTATCCCTTTATCTCTCTCTTCTTCCTCTGGTACTCCTATAATGCGAATATTGTTCCATTTGGATTTGTCACACAATTCTCTTATTATTCTTTCATTTGTTGAGTTCCTTTTATCTCTGCCTCAGCTTCTCTGTATTCCTGTTCTCTGATTTCTATTCCATTAACAGTCTCTTATATCTCATCCAGTCGGCTGCTAAGCTTGTGGGTCCCTTGTCTCATTTCTGCATTGTCTTTCCTCACTTCCCTCACTTCCTCCCTCAGCTCTTGCATATTTCTCTGTAGATTCATCAATATGGTTATGACTTTTATTCTGAATTCTTTTTCAGAAAGATTGTGCATTTCCATCCCTTCAGACTCCCTCTCTCATGTCTGGGTCTGGATAAGCTTTGTTTGTACTATATTCCTCTGTCTTTTCATGGCGATAGAAGTGGTCGCTGGTAGGTGCCACGTATGTCAGCTGGGCTCTTTAAGGCTTTAAAAAAAAGAAGAAAGAAGAGAAAGAGAAGAAAGAAAGAAAAGAAAAGAGAAAGAAAAAAACACCAATATAAACCAAAGAACAAACAAACAAAAAGACGTCCACCAGGAGTAGATTCTGTGAGTATGCTGTAGGTGGTGCTGTTGCTCCACTATTCCTTAGCTGCAGCTGCATCACTCAGCAGGGCCCTTTGTAGCTCTGGCCGGGACGGGAACGAATGGGAGGCTGCTGATCTCTGTGAGAAGTTTCAGTACAGCTACTTTTTCCCAGTCGCCGGCCAAGGGTCTGAAATTCCCCAGGACTCCCAACTTGCTGGGCCGAGTGTGCTGGAAGGATTCTGTTCCTCTGTTGGGCCCCTATCTCTTTAAGACCACCAAAAAAAAAAAAAAAAAAAGAACGCGCTCTTCTTTGGTCCTGGGGAGCTGGCTGCGAGAACCCAGTGCATTCCCAGGCTCAGATCCTGCCACCTCTGTCTCTCCAATCTCTGATACACCACGTGATGTGTGTCAGCGATCCCGGCGCAGATCACCAGGGCTGGTTATTTGGCAGGCCTGTACTTCCACTCCTTCCTGGCTCTGAATCCTCTCCTCCCACTGGTGCGCTGGGGTGAGGCAGTGTTCGGGTCCCGCTGGGAAGCGGCTCCATATCTTACCCGCCTCACAGGGTGCTGGGTCCTCTTAGGTGTAGATGCAGGCTGAGTGTGTCCTGTATCTTCTCGTCCTTCTTTTAGGAACAGTTGTATTTGTTATATTTTCATAAATATGTATGGTTTGGGGAGGAGATTTCCACCACCCTGCTCATGCCGCTATCTTCCTGGAACTTCTCAGTCCTGGATATTTTTTATTCCTATACATAGTCTTGAGGACTGTTGTGGAATGCAACTAAATTACTTGAAAACAGTTGTATTGTTCAAATTAATTTTAAAAAGTCTTAATTGAAAAGTTAAATTACTTGAAAATAATTGTTATTGTTACAATACAAATTAATTGAACAATTAAAAGGAAAAAAAAGTCTTGCTATAAGATTTATTGGGATATTGCAGCAGTTAGAGTAATTATTCTCCCTTGCTGAGGAAAGACTCTCCTGAGTACCCTACCCAATGCCTAATGAATTGAGATTTTTCTGTCTGGCTGGTGGATAGGCAACCTTCCTGGCCCTGAGTGAGCACTGGGCACTGTTCTCTCTAAGATGATTCTTTCCACAGTCTTGGGCAGTTTTCTGACAGGCTTATGTTGGTCAGTACTCTGTTGAGAAATCTAGGGTTTCTTTCTCTCTGTACCTCACTCTCCTTTGGCTCTGTGTCCTAAGAACTCTGCTTCCTTAGTCTTGCTGGCATCTCATCCTTTTCCTCATTTCAAATTCTGCTTGGTGCTCAAGAAACTCTCTCAAACCAGTATGCTGAGTAACTGTAACGCTCACCTCATATTTTCCCCTTCTTTCAGATTTACTGCCCTTCATTATCTGATGTTCAGTGTTTTGAAAATCACTGTTTTGTTTTGTAAGGGTGTTTTTCCCCTTGGGGTATGTGTTCGGTGGGAGAATGTTGTTTTAGGTAGGAGGGTAAATTCAGAACCTGTTCCTCCAACTTGGCCAGAACAAAAGTTCTCAATCAAAAATTTTCAGTACAAATTTACCAAGCTGCCAATAATTTTGTGCTTGAACTTTATTTTATTTTATTTTATTTTATTTTGGTATCATTAATCTACAATGGCATGTACAACATTATGGATACTAAACTCCCCACTTCATCAAGTCCCCCCACATACCCCATTACAGTCACTGTCCATCACCATAGTGAGATGCTATAGAATCACTACTTGTCTTCTCTGAGTTGTACATCCTTCCCCATGCCCCCCCCAAACATTACATCTGCTAATCGTAATGCCTCTTTTTCCCTCTTATTCCTCCCTTCCCACCCATCTTCCCTAGTCCCTTTCCCTTTGGTAACTATTAGTCCGTTCTTGGGTTCTGTGAGTCTGCTGCTGTTTTGTTGCCTCAGGTTTTTTCTTTTTTCTTATACTCCACATATGAGTGAAATCATTTGATACTTGTCTTGTTCAGCTTGGCTTACTTCACTGAGCATAATACCCTCTAGCTCCATCCACGCTGTGGCAATGGTAGGATTTGTTTTCTTCTTATGGCTGAATAATATTCCATTGTGTATATGTACCACATCTTCTTTATCCATTCATCTATTGATGGACACTTAGGTTGCTTCCATTTCTTGGCTATTACAAATAGTGCTGCGATAAACATAGGGTGCATTTGTCTTTTTCAAACTGGGCTGCTTCAGTCTTAGGGTAAATTCCTAGGAGTGGAATTCCTGGGTCAAATGGTATTTCTATTTTGAGTTTTTTGAGGAACCTTCATACTGCTTTCCACAATGGTTGAACTAATTTGCATTCCCACTAGCAGTGTAGGAGGGTTCACCTTTCTCCTCATCCTCGCCAACATTTGTTGTTGTTTGTGTTTTGGATGTTGGCCATCTTACCGAATATATTCTCCCATACTGTAGGATGTCTTTTTGTTCTACTGATGGTGTCCTTTGCTGTACAGAAGCTTTTCAGTTTGATATAGTCCCACTTGCTCATTTTTGCTTTTGTTTCCCTTGCCGAGGGAGATATGTTCATGAAGAAGTTGCTCATGTTTATGTCCAACAGGTTTTTGCCTATGTTTCTTTCTAAGAGTTTTATGGTTTCATGACTTACATTCAGGTCTTTGATCCATTTTGAGTTTACTTTTGTGTTTGCGGTTAGACAGTAATCCAGTTTCATTCTCTTCCTTGTAGCTGTCCACTTTTGTCAATACCAGCTGTTGAAGAGGCTGTCATCACCCCATTGTATATCCAAGGCTCCTTTATCAAATATCAATTGACTGTATATGTTTGGGTTAATGTTTGGATTTTCTATTGTGTTCCACTGGTCTGTAGGTCTGTTTTTGTGCTAATACCAAATTGTCTTAATTACTGTGGCTTTGTAGTAGAGTTTGAAGTCAGGGAGCATAATTCCTCCTGTTTTATTCTTCCTTCTCAGGATTGCTTTGGCTATTCGGGGTCTTTTGTGGTTCCATATGAATTTTAGAAGTATTTATTCCAGTTCATTGAAGAATGCTGTTGGTTTTTTTACAGAGATTGCATTGAATCTGTAGATTGCTTTAGGTAGTATAGCCATTTTGACAATATTTATTCTTTCTATCCAAGAGCATGGTATGAATTATCATTTGTTAGTGTACTCTTTAATTTCTCTTAGGAGTGTCTTGTAATTTTCAGGGTATAGGTCCTTCACTTCCTTCATTAGGCTTATTCCTAGATATTTTATTCTTTTTGATGCAATTATGAATGGAATTGTTTTCCTGATTTCTCTTTCTGTTACCTCATTGTTAGTGTATAGGAAAGCAACAGATTTCTGTGTATCAATTTTGTATCCTGCAATTTTGCTGAATTCAGATATAAGTTCTAGTAGTTTTGGAGTGTAGTCTTTAGGGTTTCTTGTGTACAATATCATGTCATCTGCAAACAGTGACAGTTTGACTTCTTTACCCATCTGGATGCCTTGTATTTCTTTGTTTTGTCTGATTGCCATTGCTAAGACCTGCATTACTGTGTTGAAAAACAGTGGGGAGAGTGGGCATCTCTGTCTTGACCTTGATCTTAAATGAAAAGCTATCAGCTTCTCGCTGTTAAGCATGATGTTAGCTGTGGGTTTGTCATATATGGCCTTTATTATGTTGAGGTACTTGTCCTCTATACCCATTTTGTTGAGAGTTTTTAAAATGAATGAATGTTGAATTTTGTCAAATGTTTTTTCAGCATCTATGGAGATGATCATGTGGTTTTTGTCCTTCTTTTTGTTGATATGGTGGATGATGTGGATGGATTTTCGAATGTTGTTCTATCTTTGCATCCCTGGGATGAATCCCACTTGATCATGGTGTATGATCCTCTTGATGTATTTTTGAATTCGGTTTGCTAATGTTTTGTTGAGTATTTTTGCATCTATGTTCATCAGGAATATTGGTCTGTAATTTTCTTTTTTGGTGAGGTCTTTGCCCGGTTTTGGTATTAGAGTGATGCTGACTTCATAGAATGAGTTTGGAAGTATTCCCTCCTCTTCTATTTTTTGAAAACTTTAAGAAGAATGGGTATTATTTCTTCTCTATATGTTTGATAAAATTCAGCAGTGAAACCATGTGGCCCGGAGGTTTTGTTCTTGGGTAGTTTTCTGATTACCGATTCAATTTCGTTGTTGGTAATTAGTCTATTTAGGTTTTCTGTTTCTTCCTTGGTCAGTCTTGGAAGGTTGTATTTTTCTAAGAAGTTGTGCATTTCTTCTCTGTTTTCCAGCTTGTTAGCATATAGATATTCGTAGTATTCTCTAATAATTCTTTGTATTTCAGTGGGGTCTGTCGTTATTTTTCCTTTCTCATTTCTGATTCTGTTTATGTGTGTAGGTTCTCTTTTTCTCTCAATAATTATGGCCAGCGGTTTTTCTATTTTGTTAATTTTTTCAAAGAACCAGCTCTTGGTTTCATTGATTTTTTTCTATTATTTATTCTTCTCAATTTTATTTATTTTTTCTCTAATCTTTATTATGTCCCTCCTTTGGTGATTTTGGTCCTCATTTGTTCTTTTTCCAATTTCAATAATTGTGACTTCATTCATTTGGGATTGTTCTTCCTTCTTTAAATAGGCCTAGACTGCAATATACTTTCCTCTTAGAACTGTCTTTGCTGTGTTCCAAAGAAGCTGGGGCTTTGTACTTTTGTTGTCTTTTGTCTGTATATATTGTTTGATATCTGTTTTAATTTGGTCATTGATCCATTGATTATTTAGGAGCATGTTGTTCAGCCTCCACGTATTTGTGAGCCTTTTTGTTTTCTTTGGACAATTTATTTCTAGTTATATACCTTTGTGATCTGAGAAATTGGTTGGTAGAATTTCAATGTTTTTGAGTTTACTGAGGTTCTTTTTGTGGCCTGGTATGTGGTCTATTCTGGGAAATGTTCCATGTGCACTTTAGAAGAATGTGTATCTTGCTGCTTTTGGGTGTAGAGTTCTGTGGATGTCTGTTAGGTCCATCTGTTCTAGCGCGTTTTTCAGTGCCTCTGTGTCTTTACTTATTTTCTGTCTGCTTGTTCTGTCCTTTGGAGTGAGTGATGTTTTGACATCTCCTGAAATGAATGCATTGCTTTCTATTTCCTCCTTTAATTCTGTTAGTATTTGTTTTACATATGTTGGCACTCCTGTGTTGGGTGCATGTATATTTATAATGGTTATATACTCTTGTTGGACTGACCCCTTTATCATTATGTAATGTCCTTCTTTATCTCTTGCTACCTTCTTTGTTTTGAAGTCTACTTTGATACAAGTACTGCAACACATCCTTTTTTCTCCCTGCTGTTTGCATGAAATATCTTTTTCCATCCCTTCACTTTTAGCCTGTGTATATCTTTGGGTTTGAGGTGATTCTCTTGTAAGCAGCTTATAGATGGGTCTTGCTTTTTATCGATTGTATTACTCTGTGTCTTTTGATTGTTGCATTCAGTCCATTTACATTTAGGGTGATTGTCGATAGATATGTACTTATTTCCATTGTCAGCTTTAGATTCGTGGTTACCAAAGGTTCAAAGGTAGCTTCTTTACTATCTAACAGTGTAACTTAACTCTCTTGTTAAGGTATTATAAACACAGTCTGATGATTCTTTATTTCTCTCCCTTCTTATTCTTCCTCCTCCTTTCTTTATATGCTAGGTGTTTTATTCGGTACTCTGTTGCATTTCCTTTGACTGTTTTTGTGGATAGTTGATATTTTGCCTTTAGTTAATATTTGGATGGTCTGCTTTCTTTGCTATGATTTTATTTTCTCTGGTGACATCTTTTTAGCCTTTGGAGTGCTTCCATTTAGAGCAGTCCCTTTAAGATATACTGTAGAGTTGTTTTGTGGGAGCAAATTCCTGCAACTTTCACTTGACCGTGAATTGTTTAATCCCTCGCTCAAATTTAAGTAATAATCATGCTGGATACAGTATTCTTGGTTCAAGGCCCTTCTGTTTCATTGCTTTAAATATATCATGTCATTCTCTTCTGGCCTGTAAGATTTCTGTTGAGAAGTCTGATTATAGTCTGATGGGTTTTCCTTTGTATGTGATCTTTTTTCTCTCTCTGGCTGCCTTTAATACTCTGTCCTTGTCTTTGATCTTTGCCGTTTTAATTATTATATGTCTTGGTGTTGTCTTCCTTGGGTCCCTTGTGTTGGGAGATCTGTGGGCTTCCATGGTCTTTGAAACTATTTCCTTTCCCAGCTTCTGGAAGTTTTTCTCAATTATGTCTTCAAAGGCACTTTCTATCCCCTTTTCTCTCTCTTCTTCTTCTGGTACTCCTATAATGTGAATATTTTTCCGTTTGGATTGGTCACACAGTTTTCTTAATATTCTTTCATTCCTAGAGTTCCTTTTATCTCTCTCTGCCTCAGCTTCACTGTACTCCTGTTCTCTGATTTCTGTTCCATTAACAGTCTCTTACACCTCATCCAGTCTGCTCTTAAGCCCATCATTTGACTGTTTCATTTCTGTAATGTCCCTCCTGACTTCCTCCCTTAGCTCTTGCATATTTCTCTGTAGGTCCATCAGCATGGTTATGACTTTTATTCTGAATTCTTTTCCAGGAAGATTGTTTAAATCTATCCCACCAGGCCCTCTCTCTGGGGTTGTCTAGGTGATGCTTGACTAGACCATATTCTTCTGTCTTTTCATGGTGATAGAAGTGGTCGCAGGCAGGTGCCACGTGTGTCAGCTGGGAGAACAAAGTCCCTTGCTGCTTTTGTTCTCCTTGCCCTTCTCTGCAGCCTGTGCTGGTTACCTGCACACTGGGAGTCAGTCTCTGGGATAATCCCGTGAGCTGCCATGTGCGGGGCCACCCTCACGCAAGTCTATAGCATTGAAGGGATTTGCAGCCATGCCAGGTGTGTTCTGCGCCCTTTGGTGCCTTCCAGACTTTGCTCTGGTTTCTATGGCCCTTCCTGGTTAGCTGCACACCAGCTGGGAGGAGATTCTGTGTGGTTGCTGTGGGCGGGGCCGCTCTCCCACTGTTCTGCAGCTGTGGTGGATCTGCTGGACTGTTTGCAGCGCTGGCCAGGTGGAACTAATGGCAGGCTGCTTATCACCATGAGGGGCTTCAGCAGGGCTGCTTTACCCAACAGCCGGTTAGGGGTCTGAAATTCTTAAGATTCCCAGCCTGCTTGGCTGAGTGCGCTGGGATGATTTTGTTCAGCTGTAGGGCCCTTGTCTCTTTAAGACTTTTAAAAAAGCCCCACTTTTCTTTTGTCCCAGGGGAGCCGGCTGTTGGGACTCACTTGTAGTCTCCGTCTCAGATCCTGCCCTTCTGTTTCTCTAATCTCCAGTACACCATGCAATGTGTGTCTGTGCTCCCAGTGCAGATCACAAGGGCTGGTTATTTAGCAGTCCTTTGCTTCCACTCCCTCCCCACTCTGATTCTTTTCCTCCTGCCAGTGAGCTGGTGTGTGGGACTGCTCGGATCCCACCGGGCCATGGCTTTCTATCTTAACTGCTTGGTAAGTCACTGAGTTCTCACAGATGTAGCTGTAGCCTGACTGTACTATATCTTCTGGTCTCTCTTTTAGGAATACTTGTATTTGTTGTATTTTCACAAATATATATGGTTTTGGGAGGAGATTTCCGCTGCCCTGCTCATGCTGCCATCTTCTACCCTCCTCTCTTGTGCTTGAACTTTTCAGCCTTCTTTCTGCTGCAGTCCTACACAGAAAACTAAACTTAAAGAGATTTATCAGATTCTGTAAAAGGCTTTTTTTCTCATCTTTATAATGAACTGGACATTAGAATGGCTAAATTTATTTTTTCTGGCCATTTTCCAGGGGCTTTGTATTTATCATATGTTTTAATTCTCATAATAATCTTTAATGTAGAAGGCAGCAGCATCTTTACCTTAGAGGTGTAGAATCTGAGACTCAAGAAAGTTAATTTTTTAATATCTTCATTTATAAACTATCATCTTATGTTTAGGCATAAATAACGTTCATATAATAGTAGTCAATGAAGCTTTATTAATTGGTCTTCTATAAACATGGTTTTCAAAAAGCACAGATGTATCTACAAGTACATTATCAACCAGGAGATATTCTTGAAATTACAGCTAGAATAAGAACATTTGAAAAAGGTTAATACTTCTGAGTAATAGATAGGCGGGAACACTAAAAAACTCAGATCAACTCGATATATTCACTGGTATAATTCTCAGTGGGCTTGTAAGATTTAGAAAGGAATATAACTGAGATATTTTAAAAATCCCACTTACTTTTGGGGTAAGTCTATTTGTAGATTTTAGGGATGATGCAGGAGAGTTATGTAATAACTACAAAACCAAGATTCAAAATCTCAAGATCTCAATATGCTGGAACAATGAGACAAAAAATCTCAACAAGAAATACTTGACATGAATAAATGTAAAGATCTTTTTTTAGGTTAAAATTACATACATAATGTAGAAATATAAAAACAGAAAACAATAATACAATATGGTGCTAAAACTAAACATAGCCCCTACCCTCAAATCTCTCCCTCATCCTCTCACATTCTAAGATGATGTATCTAACATATAAGAGATACATTTAAAACAAAGGAACTCAAAGAAGTTGAGAGTGAAATAGTATAGTGGGCATATATTACTTAGCAAGTAAAATATATTTGGACATACGATGGTAAAGAGAACAATTCTCAATAAATAGCTCTCATGAATTTTTAGGCATTAAATACAGTGTCAACAATTAGAAAGCAAAACTTTGGCAGGGAAACAACTATAACACCAGTCAACTTTAATTCAGCTCCCTCAGTCTCTGATGGAAGGAGACAAAAGTTAGGATATGGATTATGTAAATAGCATAGTTAACAAGGTGGTCCAATAGGTATATATCCAACTCTACATGCTTAAACCGGAATTTCAAACTTCCATTGACCATGGAACATTTATAAAACTGATCATGTATTGGTCCACCAAGAAAACCTCAATACATTTTAAAAGTAGAAATATATAATTCACATGTGTTTTCTACATTTAGAAAAGTTCTTACTAGATTAATGCAGTGCGTCATCTTGCACATCTCTTGACTGGGTGCTATGACTAGGATGACCCCTTGCACCAGTGTTCAGAGCCTTCTGAGTGTAACATGAATGAGAAGGTACCTGTGGCTCTTGGTTACAGGAGACATTCAAGAATGGGAGAATGGATTTGACAGTCCTGTTTACCTTTGCATCCTTGGTCTCTTCCAGGTGTGGAATTTAAATGATTACTTTTATATTAAACCATACCTTGGATAAACAGAAGAACAAAATACATAGATTACATGATTTTTAAGTAAAGAGAAAAACTCAAACTGCATTCATTGGGATGACTGTGAGCTCTTTTCAATCCTTCGTTCCTCTCTGCTCAAAGGAAAATTGGGGAAAAACCTTGAGAAAAATTGTGAGGGTGTTTCTTTACAGTTTTGTGAATTCTACAGTCAGTGAATCTGTGGAGTTAACAGGTTTTGTCATCCCCTTCCCCATCTTTTGCATAGGAAATTAATTAATAGTGGCCTATGCTAGACCCTAAGGAGTTTTCTCTTATGAGAGCATTAAAGGTGCTAAGTCTCTAGGGGAAGGTTTTTGGAAAGACGGAATGTTTTGATTTCCCTCAGGTCAAAGGAAACTGCCTATTTAGCTACCTTCTGAGCTTCTTGCTAAGAGCTGAGTCTTCTGTATCCCCAGTCTTTGGCTAAAGGCCTGGCACTGTAGATGATTTGTAAATGCTTACTGGATACATAATGTAAGCTTCCACTTACCTGTAGGCAAGTGACAATGCATTTAGGGACATGGCACCTCCCTCTGCTATCAGCACCAGCCCTTAGGGCAGTAATCAGGGGAAAGTTGCCATTCACAGGAAAAACCCTATCTTCCTACCTGTTCTCTCTTGGCCTGGGCTCTGTGGCTAGGGAGAACTCTGCCACTGGTGTTGAGAGCATTCTGAATAGAAGATGAGTGAGAGGGTGTCTGTGGCTCTAGCTTGCAGCTTGCATTCAGAAGCGGAATGGATTTGACCTTTCTTGTTTACCTTTGCATACTTTGTCTCTTCCAGGTGTGGGAAAAGTTCATGGTAAGAAGGAAGAACTTGAGACAGAACTTAAGAGGATGATTGGAATGCATCCTGAAGCCAACAACTTTCCCCAAGTATTTTCCCTAGAGGCCAAGGCATGAAACAAGAGGGGAGTGGTCAATGGGCTCCAAGCGTGGGGGGAGGTGAAGAACTGAAGAAGAGTAGATCTTAAATGTTCTCATAAGAAGAAAAGAGAATTGTGCACCTAAGTATGGTGACAGATGTTAACTAGACTTGGGGTGATCATTTCCAATAGATACAAATATCAAATAATTATGTTATATGCTTGAAAGCAATATAATGCTGTATGCCAATTACACCTCAATACAAAATTTTTAATTAAAAAAATAGAAATTAAGACCATATCCCCCCGAAAAAAAGAAGTGATGAAAAGTGGTGCCCCTCAAGGAAGTGTGTATGGAATTATCCAACTACACTAAAAAAATTCACAAGAAATCAATGTTCCAGGCAATTATTTGTTGTGACTTCTCTGTTTGTTCTTTTCTTCATTGCCTCAGTATTTATCTGTGGAATAGGAGAATTAATAGCCAAAATTAATTGTCATTATCTTTAACAACTGTTGAATGGCAGGTTAATTGTCATTTCTATGCAAATCCATCACTCACTGTGTCCCCAAAACACCTGCTTACTTTGAGCTCCTATGTTCTTTCTCCAGAGAAATGCCCTCCCTTCTCTCCACCCACCTAGTCTCACTTCAAGGCTGATACCACCTCCTTCCAAAGGTCTCTGCTAAGTGCTCAGGACTTTCTTTTGGAAACTCTTCTAGTGCTTCTTTTATTGGACTTGGCTCACTTACATGGTAGTTTTGGTGTTTTCCATACTGCTGAGCACAATGTCTTCTACATGGGACACATTGAATATTTATTGAAAGATTAAATAAGTTGATGATTTCATGTTCTTCCTGACAAGATCACAAGTTCCTCAAGAACAAGACTTACTTTATGCCTTTTTATAGATATAACTCGGTAAACCTATTATTTACACCAAATACATCATTCCCTCCCACCAGCTCGGTGTGACACACACCCTTAAGGCTTATTGTGAAGAGAAATCTAAACTTGAGAGAAAAAAAAAGATCACAATAATCTTCCTGTGTATACCTTCACCTGAATTACTCTTGAGTAGTAACAGACTGGGCATCCTAGACACACAGTACCCAGATCAATAAAGTTCACAAGGTTACTAAGCAAAAACCTTGCAGTCTAAAATCTAAATCATAATAAAATATTACTAATCTTAGGGCTCTCCCTTTGGGCTTGGGAGGGGGCTGGAACAAAATACTACAGACTCTCCCTTTCTCACATTCTGTCCAGAATTTGATCTAGCCTGTGTTCTATGTTCTTTTCAGATGATGAATTTTGTTGTGGCCATCTGTAGATTTGCTTGGATCTCCCTAGTAGAAGGCATACAGCCAAACAGGTTTTTCACACAGCTGCCTGGTACTGAGTAACCAACTCAAGCTCAACCAAAGCTGAACCCTGTGGCTTCAATCTTCAATCTCTAATGGAACGACAGTCTTAGCCAGATTGATAAAGTCCCTTGGTTAATAGGCAGCAATCATACACATCTGCACCTGTCTGTCTTTTTAAGATTTGTTATCAGGAAGATAAATTCCGTGCTTTACTTGCCTGCTGAAATAAATATTATTTTTATGTGCCAGGCACTTTTACAAGTGCTTTTAAATATATTGATTCATTTAATTCACATTACCACTCTATATGGGACTTGCTAATATGATCCATCCTTTTGCAGATGAAACTGAACATAGACAGGCTAAGTAATTTATCCAAGTTTTCACATTAGAAGTTATGTGTGAGGATTCAGTCAGGCATTTCTGTCTCCAGACTTCCTGCTCCTAGCTCTGCACCATTCTATTGAAAGCTACACATTCACTGAAGTGCAGGTAACTGCATATGCAAAAATTCATTACGTAAAAACACCACCACCCTCACAAACAACTAAGCAAACAGGGATGGAGATTTAATGTAACATTTTAAGAAAGCAGCATAAGAAAGCAGCACACAACTATTAAGGGATAAGCCTAGACAATGATCCTCAAACTTCTTGAAACACTGGCTTACAGTTTAGACCCACAGTTCTGTCCAAAGAATCGGAATCCTAGAGATAGGTGAGTCTGGGGCTTGGTGTCAACATGGGACTGACAATCTACAGCTTTTACCAGCTTATTTGCTTAGAATGATGGAATCTGAATAAAAATAACAACGACTTGTGCACTGAAGCCCAACTTTACTTCAATATTAGCTCCAAGATATTAGAAAGCGAGAGTCCAGTGCATTGGCTTACCTGAATTCCGGAGTAGCCTGGGCACTGGAGAATGATCGTAGCGTTCGTTCTTATTGCGAAGATTTCCTTGGCAAGTGACGGGCAGACGTGCTTAGAGTTCAAGTTAGTTTGTTCTATTTTAGTGGGGCAATCCGGCTGCTCACAGGTGGCAAAGTTCATGAGAAAAGGAGAAAACGCCAGGAGAAGAAAGAAAAAAAAAAGGAAGTTAAGAAACGAGTGAAAGGGGCAGCGTGGGTAGGGGGCAGAGGGAGGCGCCGCAAAAGCGATGGGAGTAAGAGGAAAGGTTTCGGTCGAGGAGAGGGAGGAAGAGCCCACGAAGGAGAAGGAAGGAGGGAAGCTCTGAGTGCGGCAGAGGGAGCGTGAGGAGAAAGGACTGCGGCGACGCTTGCTCAGCCCGAGGCTCGCGGCCTGGCGACGGACTGCAGGGAGGCGGCGCCCAGCGCCGGGGCTCCTGTTCGGAAGGGGCGGCCCCTGACGTCGTTCCCGGTTCCCAGTTACCGATTTGCCTTTTCTCCCAGGGGATGCGGAAAGGGGAAGATTCTCCCAGAATCCCTCTTGGGCAAGAGACTTCCTCGCCCTAAATTGGAACAGAGGCGGCGAGCCAGTCTGGACATCCGGCAGCCCAGTTGTCCCTACTCCACCGGCGTCACCTGGGAGCCCAGTCACCGCCTGCGTTTCTACACCGCAGAATTCTACCTCCCCGGAATGCCAGAAGCACCCATCACCGACTCACCGGTCTTTACAGGAGGTGGGGTTGAACTTTGTACTCTTGGTCTGGAAGAAAGAAAAAAAGCATAGGACAAGAAGGGTAATGACTTACGTTCACAGGAGAAATCATCCCCCAGTTGCTCCCATGTTTTAAACATGCTCTGAAAGCAATTTCCGCTTAGGCACTTGTTTCCTATGCATCTGTTCTTGTCACTGACAAGGGAGTGAAGTGTTTGGAATGTTCAGATAGTGCCTGCCAGTGTTTCAAACTGGGTGTCAAAGGATCCTTGTCCTAGAGGGAGAAACCGCCTTCCCCAAAGTGGCATACCTGTACACTGGGCTACTCATATGAGCAATGATGCTCTTTGAAATGCTCCCATCTGCCCTGTAGCCATTCACTCATTGCACACATGAATGATCTATACAGAAATTCGAATAATCAAGAAAGTGGTTACTACTGTATATTAAAATATCTGAAGGGTCCCTTATCCCATTATATTATCCTATGACGTGTAGAACGCTGCAATGGCTTGAAGTGCACCTTCTCCATGGCTATCCTCACTGGTTAGGGCTTAGTTGACAAGAATTCCCTCTCTTTTACTTCTGTTTCTTTCCCAAACCCTTATCCACTGTCCTTTTTCTTACTGTATGATGGAGCAACATTTTAGCAGAGGATAGACATCTTCATGCATAATGTGTTACCTATCAATATTTGCTCCTAACCAACATCTGCCCACTTAATGTGTGCCAGTTTCTAGGTAGTCTTTTCAGAAGCCAATATTTTTCAGTAAGACTTGTAAAAAATTTCAACAAAATGCTAGGTCATGATTTTCTTTTCCAAATTGGAACTTTCCTTGTAAGTTAAATTGCATGTGTACATACCTACTCTTGTGACAGAAATACAATTGCTTTTTTTTAAAAAAAAACGTTTCTTCACTTACCCCATTCATATATTCCTTCAGGGCTGGATAAATGACATAGTGATACTTTTTTTAAATCTCAAAGTCACAGTCAGTGAAATTGTAGGTTAGCACGAGCCCTACCAATTGCAGGATGAAGATCTTCCTGAAAAAAAAAACTGGCAGAATAATAGGCATTTAATAGCAAATAAAAATGCAGTGCACTTGGAAACCCAATTCCACTGGTTTCACACTAAACTCCACCAACACTGAATTGCCTCTAGATCTGCAAGGCCTGTCTTAGGGGCAAGTGCCCAGGAACCTTTCTTTGCCTCTCAGGGCCAGTGCACAAGAAGCCCATATTCACCCATGCTGTTGCCTTAAGTTGGAGTCTTGCTTATCCTCTAGAGCTTTCTGGCTTCACATAATAGAACACCTAAACGCCTACGGGCTCTTTTCTCCTAGACCAGTGATTTTCCTTGATGTCATTCTCTTCCTTTATAGAATTCTGAATTGATGACATGAAAGGAAAAAATAGGATTAGCTGAATATATGGAATTTTAATGTTGATAAAATCATCAGGAATTTCCCTCACCTTCCTCCTTTCATCTTTTCCCTAAACCCTTGACATGTTCTGAATGTGTTTCAAGAAAGAGACATTCACATCTTCTCCTACAGGAAGACCAAGCTCCTTGTTGGGGAAAAACACCCCAACATAGCAGCCCCTCTCACGATGAGGTACCACTTCCCCCGCATGGGTCCATCTGAGCATTTCCTTTGGCTGCTTTCCCTGCTCCGTGGCTACTAAATGCAGTGCTTCGGAAGGTGGGTACAGTCTCAGGTGTGTACAGTGCTTCCACGTGAAGGTATTAAATGTGCAATAGTGGCCAGAACTTTAGGGGCAGGAAGGATAAAGAGTTGAACGGGGAAAGATCTGTTGGGTCTCGCCCTGAAAACACGTTTCAAAGCGCCCTTATCCAATTTCAGGAAAGAAGCGCCTACTCTTGGGTGACTGGAGGCGCTCTCGGGGCTGCGGTCTCGTCTAGCACATTCTATAGGTGTCAAGAACTTAGAACCTCCAAGTTCAGCGCCCAACCACCCGCACAGCCCCACTCTTCAGGCCGGCGTAGCGAGAGTCGTGGCGGGACCGCGCGGCGCGGGGCGCGACGGGCGAGCCCGGGGAAGGTGCAGTCCTGTGCGCCGCTCTCCCGGGGGCGCGCACAATCCGTGCGCCCCACAGCCGCCGCTCTGAGACCTGCTTAACGCAGCCTAGACTACGTCGGTTGCCTCTGGCCTGAGCTCGGGCGTGAGCTTAGGAACAGGAGAAGCAACGAGATGGCGGGGTCGGATTTGTACTTGCAAACCCTTGTTGATCCAGAAAAGGGAGTTTAAAAGCAGAGAAGTGAATCAGGGAGAGCTCCTAAGAGGATGCCTAGCCGCCTTCTGGGCTGTGGCAGCGCGCACAGAGGATGGAAGGGTCGGCGGGCCGACACTGACTGGGCTTCTGGAGGACGAACCCCGCTCTGCCTGAGCTGGGTCCGCGCCACCCCTGGCTCTCCTGACTCCCAGCTCCCCTCTTCCTCCTCCCACGCCCACCTCTTGCGTGTCAGAGCCTACAGAGCTCTGATCCTTGGGAAGTTCCTAGGAATCATCGCGGAAGCCAAAGCTGCCGAGGCAGGGTGCCCCATGTGAGTCCCAGCAAATGTCACAGGCCACGCGGCGCCTGGGAACAGCAGGAGGGGGCGGCGAGGGAAGCGGGAAAAGCACACACTCAGGGGTGGGGGGCGGTGGGGACTCAAACCAGAAGTGAACTTTTTTCATAGAAGGCGTTCAACAACTGTGCCAGTACAGCTGGGCCCTGTTTCCTGGTTATGGCCTGGGAATAAAGATTGGGGTGCTAATAGGAGCGTCGGAATGCCACTGATTCACCACTGACTTCAAAGATGGGCTTTTCTGGAACCCTCAGTGTAGGGTTTAATGTCACGGCAGCATCCTTTGGGAAAGAAATTCCTCCACCCGTTTCCCCAGTTACCACCTTTTCAGGATGTTGTGGGGTGATGCCAAAGCTTGCTTCATTTGCTGTGGCATCAGAGGTGTTTCTGGTCAGCACCTGGATATTGGATAGGCAGACGGGAGCTAGAGACATAGATTTCTTCACTAGGTTGGGCAGGGACAGAAGAAAGCAGCCCTCGCTGAAGTTCAACTTACATTCCTCTAGGGTATAACTGAGCTGCTTTTCTTCCCTCTTAAAAACTTTCAAGTTTTCAAAACAATTATGTTTGTCTTTGCTGAGATGAGGCAGACAGGGTGCCTCCTCCGGCATCCTGGAAGATTTCTCTTGGCCTTTTAAACACATTGTTAAACCCTTGTCCCTGGGGCCTCCAATTTCCTTATCTATAAATTATATGTGGCATCTTAGAAAACTTCCATCATAACAATTTTCTACTAAAAACTCTTGGTAGACTCCCAGTTGCCTTGCCATTTACAATCATCCCTCCAAACTTGGCTCCAGGCTATCTTTCCAGCCGAATCTCCTCCATCCAGGTAGGATTCTTATAAATTATACTTGAAATTAATATGCTCTAAAGGTGCCCTAAGCTTTCTTCATCCCAGCCTCGTGCTCTCAGGTGCAGGCATTCTCCTGTCATTCAATGCTCACTTCACTGGACATCTCTTCCAAAAATGGTCTCTTATCTGGCTGTGACCTCACTTTCTTTTTTAAGCCATATTTATTTTGTACTTCCTTGTTATGACTTCCACTCATGTAATAGTTTAATAATGTTTTGCAACCTTTTTATTAGACTGTGAGTTCTTTAGAAGCAGGAAATCTTTATAATAAGTGATTTATTCAATATCAGTTTACTTTTCAAAAAACATTTGAAGTGACCTGCAGCAAATATGTTGGTGCCAGAAGGTAAATAACAGTCAAGGTAAGGCAAAAGAAAGGACCCAAGGAATAAAGGAGGTAAGGATCAGGTACAGGGAAGGCCACAGAAAAAAAACATTATTAGGAACTGGAGAATTGAGACAAGCTCAAAAGTGAGTCCTGCTATTCCAAACAACCTTGCAAAGGAGAGAATGTGATGCACTCTGAAAGTTCACTAGGGGAAGCCAGTTTTATTGATGATCATTTTCATGGCCAACCTAGGGGTCAGTCTTAGGGGTTGTATACAATAGATACTCAGTAAATCCTCAATAGGCTGAAGTATATTAACCTTTGAAGATCATTGTCAGGAAGCAAATTATTTCCTATTGAAAGAATTTCTCTATAAAAGATCTCTTTTTCCAGTTTTTTTTTTCTGCCATATTGCTGGAATCCACTTATGCCTTGCCTAGAGCAATCATTCATGTTGAAAGGGCATCTCTGAAAATTCCTGGTGGGCTGAAGAGCTTCCTGTTTTTCTCTTTCCATTTGTTCAAATGCTGAAGGTGTGAACAGTATCTGTTATGTGTGGAGTTTGAGAAATCCTAGGTTAAGTCAAGAATGGTGTCTTCCTTATGGAAGGAAATGGAAATGAGATCATTTGTTGCACTGTGATTACTCAGAGAGCTTAGGCAATACTTTTACCCATGAGATGGACCAAAAAATGATCCATAACACGATTCTTTTTTCTCCTTCCTTCAGTTGAAAGATCTGTCATTCATTTAATTCCTTAACATTTTTATTTTTCTTGCTTTTTAATAATAGTTCCATTTTTCACTGCTTTATTATTTCCCTCCCTCATTTTAAATTTACTTCCTTCCTCCTCTTCTTTTAACTTTCCTGAATTTTTTAAATAGTCCAGTCCTCATGCAAAACTCAATTTGGGTTTGAAAAAGTAGATCTAAGTTGTCAGGAAAAAAGGATGTTACTGTTTTTTTACCTGGTAAATCATAGAGTTGTTGGATTTAAAAAATGGATGTCAGATAGGTTACCAATGGAAAATGGGAGAGATCTGCCTCTGTGGACTAAGAAAAGTGGATGATCGACCTTCACTTGGTAATATTTTAGGAAGTGTGACAATGGATCTTCCCTAGCAGATGGGTGTTCTTTTGGGTCCAGAAGTGAACTGATTGCTGTAGGTTCCCCAGGACGCTGGTCATAATAATCATTTCACCTCTGTTTTTCATATGCAAATGCAGAAATGAAGGGCCCACACTTTGCAGAGGTGAGTATTCTTTCTTGATATTCTATCCTCATTGTTCATAGTCAGGTATAGTGTTTATGCTATAAGAGGTCAAGAGCTTATTTATTAACATTTTATTAAGTTTTTATGCTATGAGCAGTTAAATGGTTCATGTATGGTTTGTGCTGACTGTAGCACATGTCCCTTTTGCCCATTAATTTTCATTATACATTTGTATTCAAGCAGCCATGCTGTTGATCTGAATCATTGATTGGTTTCACCAAACTCCATACTTCCTCTAAGATCCTTTGGGATCATTTGTAGACCAGAAAGTGGAGTAAGGGACTTTCCATGACAAACGCAAGAATCATCCCTTTTATTTCATTTTGTTCTCAAGCTAGAGATACCTGCATAGTCAGACTACGGCTGAGAAATGTTGCCAGATATTTTTGAATTGTGGAGGCCAAAAATGTGCATGAAAACCTAGTATTCGCTCTCATTTCTCTGTAAAGAAACAGTTTTACCTTCAGCTAGATAGAAGTAAAAATTTTTGCTCACTTAACTGTTTTTCTACAATCTAATAGGAAATTAACAGGGAAAAGAAGGTAGAAGCTGAGCTTTCTTAGATTGTTTCAAAAGAGTGTGGAAGAGGACAGAACTGAAGGGCAGTTCTAATTTTGGATAGCTTTTTCAAGGATATTTTCTATGCTGGATATCTCCTATTTTCCCCTCCAGGTAGGCTCTCCCCTTTTCCCTGTCCTTCTTTGTACCCCTGGGAAACTGACCGACAAGGACCGCATCAACAGGCTCCCTTGACTTCCAGCTTCAGGTTGAGTTTGGCCAGTATTCAGAGGATATTGGCAAGAGATCAGAGGGTAGGAGGACAGTGAAGTTGTGGTTTTAATTTACCCACTCCCTCCATGTTTGCTCCTCATCAATTGGATATTTTCCTCTTGGGAAGACCCCAGCTCTTCTTAGTTGCTACCTTCCAAATATATAAATTATATTATTTCATCTTGCTACCTTCCAGGTTATATACATTATATGATTACTGTTGATTTCCCTGATTTTGCCCTTTGTATGTAGTTCCTTTCTTAAACTCTCCTACAGTTAGCCAGTTTGAGCCTGTCATTTGTTTCCTGTGGACCCCTGACCAATAGAGCTATCTATAGTCGTTACCAGTATATCACTTGAAGCCATCAGCTAACATTCCTTTCTTCACCTTTTGTGTCTTCCTTGCAGCATTATATTAGTTCTATAACTTTTACATAGGAAATAGTGGTTCTTGATGTCTAATTAAATTCTAATTTTTAGAAAAAGTTACTCTGCTCTTAACTGTGAAAGATGAGTTATAAGAAATTCTGCGATTTTCCTTTTTTATTCAAATGACATCTCTTCCTAGTAATGTCACTCAGGATTTGCAGGAAAGCTACACACCTACTTGACTCTATTAACTGTGAAAGATGAGTTATAAGAAATTCTGCGATTTTCCTTTTTTATTCAAATGACATCTCTTCCTAGTAATGTCACTCAGGATTTGCAGGAAAGCTACACACCTACTTGACTCTATTGTGTAACTTGCTTCATAGTTGAGCCCTCATCATTTATGGATAAAAGTATCTTAAGAAAAAGTGACCATTATGTGAGTCAGGTGGTAGCCATAGGCTTATTTCTCATGTGTTATGTCTGATACTCCAAGTATCTCCCGTATGGTGAATCCTGCTATTACCAATAATGTTTTTTGGGTTAAACAATTACCCTAAGTATTTCCTCTCTTAAATGTAATAAGCCCCTAACAATCATTTTATGATCATGTCTCATTAGGGGCTACTTTCTTCCTATAGAGGCAGTCAGGGTTTCTGAGAAAGAGCAGCCCAAGAATTCCAGACACATGGTGGTGGTTGTGGGGGAACAGAAAAGAAGGAGGAGCCTGGAAAGCTGAGGAAGATAAGTGGACAGCAAAGAACTATGGAGTCGAAGAGTTTGACCTGGGGCCTGTCCTCAGGTAGGACCATCAGCTAGAAAAGATGCTGGGAGGTCAGAGCATGTGGTCAGCAAACTACAGCCCATAGGCAAATCCTGTCCACCTGCCTGTTTTTGTAAAGAAAGTTTATCGGAACACAGCTGTATCTATTTATTTACAGCATTCTCTTTGGCTGTTTTTGTGCTGTGAAGACAGAGTTGAATAGGTGAAATAAAAACCATCTGGCCTGCAAAGCTTCAAATATTTGGTATCGGGCCTTGTATAGAAAAAAAAATGTATAGACCTCTGGTTTAGAGAATCACACCACTTAATCTTATGATAGGTTTGGTTGCTGACGCTCTTCAGTGTTTACAGTCCTTTTGTCAAATAGAAGATCAGCAGCAGTATGTAAGGGTTCTGTGGCCTCCAACCAGTAATTTCTCCCTGACTGTAGTCTTTTTATCAAGGGTATTTTCCCTCTTTTTGTTCTGACTTTTTACCGTTGTTCATCCAGATTTTTAGGATAACTTCCAATTTACATTCAGTACCCAGGAATACTAATTAATTGTATTCTCAAGTTTCCCAGTTCTTTCTCATGTGCTCCTAATAGTTTTAAGGATTAAACCTCTTTTACAGAATTGTTGTTCCAAAAATGCACTTGAAAAGAAGAGATGGAATTTAGAAACAAAGGTATATAGTAAGTACTTCATACTTAGTTATTTCACAAAACCCTCAAACTTCTCATACAATGAGTTGTTACTTTCCCTGTATATACTCACATTTTTGTAAAGTCAGAGGCTTTTCATTGGTGACCTAATTCTTTAAGGGATTTCTTCTAGGGACAATAGTTTTTGAGTAATCTTGATAATTTCAGACCTATGTGTTTGAATTTATATCATGATGCTTATATCTGCTTTTTGTTTAGGGCCTAACACATTGCCTCAGTATCTTAATGTAACTCAATTCTATTTAGTATTCATTAAGCAACTATCAGTTCTACAGAAGTAAATCCAAAGATTGACATAATGTATAATGGTGTTGGTGTTCTGTTTTATAAATCAATGATTAAAAAGGAGACATGGAAGTTAATAATTAAAATTACTATTAAATTACTAAAAATTAACAATAATCAAAATAGTTAAAATTAAAATATAGTGGTTCTATGTGTAGTACTCAGGAGATGAGGTCAAATGGTCCTAACTTTGACCCAAGGCAATTTTCTTACAAATTCTGTTTTCTCTTTTTGCCTCACTGGGATAATTTTAAAAGGAGTTAATATATACAAAAGCCCTTGAGTGTTTGGGGAAAGGCCCAATTATGCATTTTATGCATTAAAATGCAAAACACTGAGCATACAGGTCTCCTTTCATCTTCAGACAAACTGTCCACCACTAGGTGTCTCCGTGGGAGTATGCAGCATCACTTGGACCTGAGAAACCGTGTTCCTAGCATAATTATGTAACGAGCAGCCTTGGGCATTTTTATCTCCTTTTGCAAAGTTCTTGGGATAATCATCTTCGGGAGTCATTTTTCAGTTGCACAGTGAGGCTAAGTCTAGGGCCTTTCTCTGCTAGGGCCACTGTAGCAGAGTACCACACAGTCCGGGTAGCTTAAACAGACATTTTATTTCTCACAGTCTGGGGAGTCCATGATCAATGTGTTGGCCGGTTTGATTTCTGGTGGGAGCTCTCTTCCTGGGCCAGATCGTCTTTCTAGTGTCTCTTCTTAGGACACTAATCCCATCATGAGGGCTCCACGCTCATGACCTAATTACCTCCCAAAGGCTCCATCTCCAAATACCATCACACTGGGGTTAGGGCTTCAACATCTGAATTTGAGGAGCACGCATTCAATCTGTAACATTCTTATCTATCTGACAAGTTGTGAAAATAACCATTTCCTTAAGTGGAAACTATTTTACCATCTTTTCCTTGTTTCCTTTTTCTCTTTTCCTGCCTTTTAAATGAATTCAGTATTTATCTTAAAGATTCCCTTTTGCTTTATTTGCTTATTACAATAGTTCTTTTTTTGTGGGTGGCTTCTTTAGAGTTTAGAGTACATATCTTTAGATTATCACACACTACCTTCATGTAATATACCATTTCATGTGTAGTATATTATCAAAGTGTGCACTTATTTTTCTCTTCTTAGTTGTCATTATTAGAATACATTATTTCTACACATTTTTTAAACTCTACAATACATCATTATTTTGTTCAGTCAGTTGTCTTTAAAGATATTTTTAAAAAAAGAACAATTTATCTTATATATTTACCCATTTATTTCCTGTGCCTTTCTTTTATGTTGTTTAGGTATGTGTTTTCCTCTCATACGGGAATTTCTTTAGCATTTTTTGTAGTTTAGATATGCAGATGATGAATTCTTTCAGCTTTTGTATGTCTGAACCACCTCCTCCACCTTTTGCCTTCAATTTTCAAAGATATTTTGCTCAATACAGGAGGGTTTTTTTTCTTTTATTATTTAAAGATTTTGTGTAATGTATAATGGCTTGCATCATTTCAAAAAGAAATTTGTCATCCTTATGACATACGGATGAACATAACATGTCTTTTTCCTCTGGCTGTTTTTAAGATTTTCTCTTCATTTTTCCCCCCCAGTTTTATTGAAAGATTATTGATGTATAATATGTGTAAGTTTAAGGTGTACGAAGTGTTGATTCAATACATTTAAATATTGCAAAATGATTACCACCATAAGGTTAGCTAATACCTACATCATTTCAAATAATTACCATTTCTTTTTTGTGGTAAGAACATTTAAAATTGATTCTCTTAATAACATTAATGTACATCATACAATATTATGATCTATAATCACTATACTGTACCTTAGATCCCAGAAGAAAACTGGGGTAGCTATATTATATCAGACAAAATAAATAAAACAAAGGCTGCAATAAAAAACAAAGAAGGTCATTATATAATGGTAAAGCAATCAATTCATCAAGAGGATATAACAGTTGTAAATATTTATACACCCCACATATGAGCACCCAAATATATAGAGCAAATATTAACAGATCTAAAGGGAGAAATAAACATCAAGATAATAATAGTAGGGGACTTCTGTACTCCACTTTCAACAATGGATAGATCATCCAGACAAAAAAAATCAACAAGAAAACATTGGACTTAAAACACATGGAATGTTCTCCAGGATAGATAATGTATTAGGTTACAAAACAAGTGTTAACAAAAGTAAGAAGATTAAAATCACATCAAGCATCCTTTCTAACCACAATGGTATGAAACTAGAAATCATTTACTAGAAGTAAACTGCAAAATTCATAAATATGTGCAGATTAAACAACATGTTCTGGAACAACCAGTGGGTCAAAGATAAATTTTTTAAAAGAAATTTAAATCACTTGAGAAAAGTGAAGATGGAAACACAGCATACCAACACTTCTGGGAAGCAGCCAAAGTAATCTAAGAGGGAAGGTTATAGTGAAAAATGCTTACATTAAGAAAAAGAAAGATCTCAAATAGCAACTTCACTATACACATCCAGGAATGAGAAACAGAACAGACTAAACCCAAAGATAGCAGGAAAAGAATATAATGAAGATCATAGTGGAAATAAATGAAATTGAGGCTAAAAAGACAATAGAAAAGATCAATGAAACTAAGAGCTGGTTTATTGAAAAGATAAACAAAATAGATAAATCATTTGATAGACTAACCAAAGAAAAAAGAGAAAGGACTCAAGTAAATAAAATTATAAATAAAAGTAGATATTACTGATGCCATACAAATACAAAGGATAAGAAACTATTATGAACAATTATACACCAACAAATTGGATAAACTAGAAGAAATGAATAAATTACTAAAAACATACAACCTGTCAAGACCCAATAGCAAAGAAATAGAAAATCTGAACAGATCAATTACTTGTAAGGAGATTGAATCAGTAATTAATAATCTCCCAACAAAGAAAAATCTAGAACCGTATATCTTCACTGATGAATTCTAACAAATATTTAAAGAAGAAATAATACCAATCCTTCCAAACTCTTCCAAACAGTAGAAGAGGAGGGAATACTTCCAAACTCACTTTACAAGGCCAGTATTATCCTGATATCAAAACCAGACAGGGACACTACAAATAAAATTATAAGCCAATATTGCTACTGAACATGGATGCAAAAATCCTCAATAAAATATTAGCAAACCAAGTTCATCAGTACATTAAAAAGATCATGCACTATGATCAAGTGAGATCTATTCCAGCAATGCAAGGATTGTTCAACATCTCAAATCAATCAATGTGATACACTACATTACAAAATTAAGAATAAAAATCATAGATCATCTCAACAGATGCAGAAAAAGCATCTGGCAAAATTCAGCATCCTTTCATGTTAGAAGCTAAACAAAGTGGGTATAGAGGGCATATACCTTAACCTAATAAAAGCCACATATGGCAAGTCCCTAGGTAACATATTCAGTGGTAAAAAGCTGAAAGCTTTTCCTCTAAGATCAGGAACAAGACAAAGATGACCACTCTCACCACTTTTATGCAACATAGTAAAAGGCATCCAAATCAGAAAGGAAGAAGTAATATTGTCGCTATATGTAGATAACATGATATTATATATAGAAAACACTAAAGACTCCACCAAAAAAACTGTTAGAACTAATAAACAAATTCAATAAAATTTCAGAATATAAAATCAATATACAAAATCAGTTGCAGTTCTGTACACTAATAATGAACTATCAGAGAGAAATTAAGAAAGCAACTGCATTTACAATAGCATCAAAAGTATAAAATGATCATTTGTAAGTTATTTCATTATGATGTGCTTTAATATAGTTTTCACATGTCTTATGCTTGGGGTTTGTTGCACTTGAATCTGTGGATTTAGTTTTCATCAAATTTGGAAAATGTTTGGTCATTATTTCTTCAAATATTTTTCTGCCCTGTTCTTTGAGAACACCAATTACATGTATATTGGGCCACTTGAAGTTGTCCTGAAGCTCACTGATGCATTATGCATTTTTCAACATTTTCTATCTGTTTCATTTTGGATTGGTTCTATTTTTATATGTTTAAGATAACCATTTTTTTTCTCCACTGACTCTAATATGCTGTTAATTCCATCTAGTGTAGTTTTAATTTCAGTTGTTGCATTTTTCCTTTCTAGAAATTTGATTTCAAATTTTTATGTCTTTTATGTTTCTATGTAACAAGCTCAATCTTTTCTCTATCTTATTAAACATATGAAATACAGTCATATTAACTATTTAATGCCTTTTCTACTAATTCTTTTATCTCTGTCATTTCTAGATTTGTTTCTACTGGTTTATTTTTTTCTACTCATAGATGACATTTTTTTTCTTGCATTCAATTTTTGATTGGATGAGCAATATTGTAGATTTTACCTTGTTAGGAGTTGGATATTTTTGTATCAATATTTTATGCTTTTTTTTGAGACACAGTTATTAGGAAAGTTTTATTATTTTGAGTCCTGCATTTAAGCTTTGTTAGGTGACATCAAATTAGTCTAGGGCTAATTTTTCCTCAGGACATGGCTACAATTTTCTAAGAACTCTGCCTCATGACTAATGAATTATGAGCTTTTCCACTTTTGTTACATATTATTCTTGGTCCTGTGTGCGCACTAGGGATTATTCCCAGTGCTTCTTTTGGGTAATTCTTTTCCTGACATTGGTATTATCCTTATATGCATGTGCCAATTTGTATGCAGCTGAAGGCTCCAGGGGGACCTGCATAGTATCCTATAAAGAGAACATGCTTTATAGTGACACAAATTTTGCATTCTAATTCCAGCTCTGCCAGTTACTAGTTGTGTAATTTTGGTCAACTCACTTAAATTTCCCTAGCCTCAAGTTCTCATTTGTAAAATAGTAATAATAATAACATGTGAAAAATGGGAATAATCATAGTAATAATACTGTGGGAGGATGTATTTTGTTGGTCCCAGTACAGTTCTTGGCACATGGCAAGTTTTAAATGCCATTGTAGAAGGAAATGGAGGTAGTGAATAATGTTAGTAGAGTATATTTTTAAAAAGTAAAGCACATTGTTCAAAATTTGGAAACAAAATTTGCCAGAAATGGATAATCTGTAGTTGATTGTATAAACAGGATTATAACCTTCCGATTCAACTTCCTGCTAAAGATGTGCCAAAGAGATAAGTAAAAAGAAAATAATTCTTTACTTTGAAGATTCATTGTATTATAGTGTAACTTCTTATTTTGCCTTGCATAAATGTAATTTTTTCTATTATTTTATTATTCAAAAAATTCAATATTTTATATATATGAGTAAGGTTAAATTACTTACTGTTGGCCACAAATTGTTAATGACAGAACTTATACTAGAATGCAGTTATCTTTCTGGATCTCCAGGCAGCCTGAGTGGAGGAAGTAGAAATACTTTTTGCTTAAAAATGTCTGAATTATTTTTCTTAAATCATCTATTTTAATATTAATTTTCCAAAGCATTAGATTGGCTTTATGGTGCCTTGGTCATTGCGACTTTGCTTGGTTGCCTTCCCATATACATCAGAAATTCGATCTTATTGCTGCTTTGTTATTTTGTTTATTTGATTATGAAGTTTGTTTTTAATTTGATTATAAAAGTTAGTTTCTGTATGTTGTTTCATATACATTTGATTATAAAAGGTTTTCTAAATTCAGTTTGTTTTTCATTCCAACTGTATTTCCTAGCTCTCCTTGCAGCTAGGCGTGTTATGCTCTGTTGTTCGAGAAAGACTTACATTCTTCACTCTTTGAATGACTGCTCTTTGTTCCAGGAGCTGGTCTACCCTAATTAACATGGTGGTAGTCTACCAAAACAGAGTACAAGTTTAAAATAAATCCTCTAGTTCTGAGAAAAGTAAGACTGTCATGTGTGTTTTTTTTAATTTTTTTAAATATAATTTATTTTATTATCATTAATTTACAATTACATGTGCAATATTACGATTATTAAACTACCCCTTCATCAGGTCCCCCCCACCAACTCCATTACAGTCACTGTCCATCAGTGTAGTGAGATGCTATAGAATCACTACTTGTCTTCTCTGAGTTGTACAGCCATCCCCATGCCCCCCCAACATTACATCTGCTAATCGTAATGCCCCTTTTTCCCTCTTACCCCTCCCTTTCCACCCATCTTCCCCAGTCCCTTTCCTTTGGTAACTATTAGTCCTTTCTTGGGTTCTGTGAGTCTGCTGCTATTTTGTTCCTTCAGTTTTTTTCTTTGTTCTTATACTCCACATATGAGTGAAATCATTTGATACTTGTCTTTTTCGGCTTGGCTTATTTCACTGAGCATAATACCTCTAGCTCCATCCATGTTGTTGCAAATGGTAGGATTTGTTTTCTTCTTATGGCTGAATAATATTCCATTGTGTATATGTACCACCTCTTCTTTATCCATTCATCTACTGATGGACACTTAGGTTGCTTCCATTTCTTGGCTATTGTAAATAGTGCTGCAATAAACATAGGGTGCATCTGTCCTTTTCAAATTGGGCTGCTGCATTCTTAGGGCAAATTCCTAGGAGTGGAATTCCTGGGTCAAATGGTATTTCTATTTTGAGTTTTTTGAGGAACCTCCATACTGCTTTCCACAATGGTTGAACTAATTTGCAGTCCCACCAGCAGTGTAGGAGGTTCCCTTTTCTCCACATCCTCGCCAACATTTGTTGTTGTTTGTGTTTTGGATGTTGGCCATCCTCACTGATGTGAGGTGATATCTCATTGTGGTTTTAATCTGCATTTCTCTGATGATTAGCGATGTGGAGCATCTTTTCATGTGCCTGTTGGCCATCTGAATTTCTTCTTTGGAGAAGTGTCTATTCATTTCCTCTGCCCATTTCTTAGTTGGATTATTTGCTTTCTGTTTGTTAAGGTGCATGAGTTCTTTATATATTTTGGATGTCAACCCTTTATCAGATACGTTTTTTATGAATATATTCTCCCATACTGTGGGATGGCTTTTTGTTCTACTGATGGTGTCCTTTGCTGTACAGAAGCTTTTCAGCTTGATATAGTCCCACTTGTTCATTTTTGCTTTTGTTTCCCTTGCTTGGGGAGATATGTTCATGAAGAAGTTGCTCATGTTTATGTCCAAGAGATTTTTGCCTATGTTTTTTTCTAAGCGTTTTATGGTTTCATGACTTACATTCAAGTCTTTGATCCACCTTGAGTTTACCTTTGTGTATGGGGCTAGACAGTAGTCCAGTTTCATTCTCTTACATGTA
>JAVSCE010003864.1:0-15078 GCA_032199065.1 Smutsia gigantea
TTTCACAGCATTCCATTCCTTTCCATAACATTCTATTCAATTCCACTACATTCCATTCCATTCCATAACATTCAGTTCCATGCCAACACATTATTCCGTTCTGTTACTCATCATTCCATTCCATTCATTAAAATTCTCTTCTATTAATCAACATTCCACTGTATCCCATATTACATTCAATTACAAAACATTCCATTCCACTTCAAACACTCTTTTCCATTCCATTGCATAGGATCCCATTCCAATCTACAAAATTCCATTCTATTCCTTAACCTTCCATTCTGTTCAGAAATGTTCTACTCCTTTCCACAACATTCCATTGCATGCAATAGCATTTCATTCCATTCCTTACCTTTCCATGCAATTCCCCAACATTCAATTCCATTCCATAACATTTGTTTCCATTGAAACACATTATTCACTTTCTGTAACCTAATATTCCATTCCATTCATTTTAATTTGGTTCTATTAATCTACATTCCACTTCGTACCATAACAGTCCCTTTGATTACACAGCATTCCATTCCATTTCAAACATTCTATTTTATTCTATTGCATGAAATTCCATTCCAATTCAATTGCATTCCTGAATATTTCATTCCTTTCAGCAACATTCTATTCCTATCTGCAACATTCCATTGCATTCCAAAGCGTTCCATTAAATTCCATAACATTCGATTTCATTCCAACACATTATTGCAATTCTGTTGCAAACAATCCATTCCATTCATTAAAATTTTGTCCTCTTAACGAACATTCCACTTCACAGCATAACATTCCATTCGATTACGCAACATTCCTTTCCGTTTCATTCTATTTCATTCTGTTGCATAAGTTCCATTCCAATCCAAAAAATTCCATTCCATTCCTTTCCCAACATTCCATTCAATTCCATACAATTCATTCCCAAAACATTATTCCCATTCTGCTACAAAACATTCGAGACCATTCATTCCAATTCGGTTCTATTAATCAAAATTCCCCTTCATAGCATAACTTTCCATTCGATTACACAACATTCCTTTCCAATTCATTCTATTTCATTCTGTTGCATAAGATTCCATTCTAATCCACAAAATTTCATTCCATACTTAACCTCCATTCATTTCTCCAACGTTCTATTCCTTTTAACAACAATCCTTTGCCTTCGACAGCATTCAATTCCATTCCTTTCCCCAACATTCTATTACTTTCCATTGCATTTCACATCATTCCATTCCATTGCATAACATTCCATTCAATTCCACAACCCTCCATTACATTTCATAACATTCGGTCCCATTCCAACAAATTATTGCCGTTCTGTTACCTAACATTAAATTCCATTCATTGAAATTCTTTTCTATTAATCAACATTCCCCTTCATGCCATAACATTCCATTCGAATACACAACGTTCTATTAAATTTCATTCAGTCTATTTCATTCTATTGCATAAGACTCCTTCCATTCCACAAAATACCATTCCAATCTTTAACATTTCATTCCCTTCCCCAACAATCCATTGCATTCCACAGCGTTTCGTTCCATTTCAAAACTCTCCATTGCATTCCAAAATATTCCATTCTATTCCATAACATTCCATTCCATTCCAACACATTATTCCCACTCTGTTGCATAACATTCCAATCCATTCATTAAAATTTTGTCCTATTAATGAACATTCCACTTCATAGCATAACATACCATTCGATTATGCAACATTCTTTCCAATTCATTCAATTTCATTCTGTTGCATAAGATTCCATTCCAATCCAAAAATTCCTTTCCATTCCTTAACCTTCCATTCCTTTCAAACATTCCCTTCAATTCCACAACATTCCATTCCATTCCATTACATACAATTCATTTGCAACACATTATTCCCGTTCTGCTACAAAACATTCGATTCCATTCATTCAAATTCGGTTCTATTAATCAAAATTCCCCTTCATAGCATAACTTTCCATTCGATTACAAAACATTCCTTTCCAATTCATTCTATTTCATTCTGTTGCATAAGATTCCATTCTAATCCACAAAATTTCATTCCATACTTAACCTCCATTCATTTCTCCAACGTTCTATACTTTTAAAAACATTCCTTTGCCTTCGACAGCATTCAATTCCATTCCTTTCCCCAACATTCTATTACTTTCCACTACTTTCCATTGCATTTCAAATCTTTCCATTCCATAACATTCCATTCAGTTCCACAACATTCCTTTACATTCCATATCATTCGATTCCATTCCAACACATTATTGCCATTGTGTAACATTCCATTCCATTCCATTCCATTCATTTAAATTCTTCTCTATTATTTAAACTTTCACTTCATAGAACAGAATTCATTCGATTACACATCATCCCATTCAATTGCAAACATTGTATCTCATACCACTGCATAAGATTCCATTCCAACCCACAAAATTCCATTGCACTCTTTTAAATTCCATTCCTTTCCCCAAAGTTCTGTTCCTTTTCACAACATGACACTGCATTCCACAGCATTCCATTCTATTCCTTAACATTGGATTCCTTTCAAAAACATTCTCGATCTGTTACATAATATTCCATTGCATTCAGTAAAATTCAATTCTATTATGCAAAATTCTAATTCATACCACAAAATTCGAATTGTATATACAACATTCTATTGTATTTCCAATACTGTATTTCATTCTATTGCATAAGATTCCGTTACAATCCACCAAATTCCAATCCATTCCTGTAACTTCCATTCCTGTCCCAGCACTCTATTCCTACCCTCAACATTCCATTCCGTTCCAAAGCAATCCATTCCATTCCACAACCTAGCATTCCGTTCCAAAACATTCCACTCCATTCGAACACGTTATTCTGAAAATTACCTAACATTCCATTCCATTCTTCACAATTCGGATCTATTAATCAACATTCCACTTAATACCATAACATTCCATTCCATTACAAAAGATTCCATTCCATTTAAAACATTCTATTTCATTCTGTTGTGTAGCATCCATTTTAATCCAAAACATTCCATTCCATTCCTTCCCCCTCCATGCCTTTCCCCAACGTTCTATTACTTTCCACATCATTCACTTGCATTTCACGGCATTCCATTCCTTTCCATAATATTCTATACAATTTCTCTATATTCCATTGCATTCCATAACATTCAATTCCATGCCAACACATTATTCTCGTTCTGTTACTCAACATTCCATTCCATTCATTAAAATCCTCTTCTATTAATCAACATTCCACTCTGTCCCATAATATTACATTCAATTACACAACATTCCATTCCACTTCAAACAATCTTTTCCATTCTATTGCATAGGATTCCATTCCAATCTACAAAATTCCATTCTATTTCTTAACCTTCCATTCTGTTCAGAAAAGCTCTATTCCTTTCCACAACATTCCATTGCATTCAATAGCATTCTATTCCAATCCTTACCTTTCCATGCAATTCCCCGACATTCAATTCAATTCCATTTGATAACATTTGTTTCCATTGAAACACATTATTCCCTTTCTGTAACCTAATATTCCATTCCATTCATTTTAATTTGGTTCTATTAATCTACATTCCACTTCGTACCATAACAGTCCCTTTGATTACACAACATTCCATTCCATTTCAAACATTCTATTTTATTCTATTGCATGAGATTCCATTCCAATTCAAATAATTCAATTGCATTCCTGAATATTTCATTCCTTTCAGCAACATTCTATTCCTATCTGCAACATTCCATTGCATTCCAAAGCGTTCCATTCCATTCCATAACATTCGATTACATTCCAACACATTCTTGCAATTCTGTTGCAAACATTCCATTCCATTCACTAAAATTTTGTCCTCTTAACAAACATTCCACTTCACAGCATAATATTCCATTCGATTACGCAACTTTCCTTTCCATTTCACTCTTTTTCTTTCTGTTGCATAAGTTCCATTCCAATCCAAAAAATTCCATTCCATTCCTTTCCCAAAATTACATTCAATTCCACAACATTCCATTCCATTCCATACAATTCATTCCCAACACATTTATCCCATTCTGCTACAAAATATTCGAGACCATTCATTCAAATTCGGTTCTATTAATCAAAATTCTCCTTCATAGCATAACTTTCCATTCGATTACACAACATTCCTTTCCAATTCATTCTATTTCATTCTGTGGCATAAGATTCCATTCAAATCCACAAAATTTCATTCCATACTTAACCTCCATTCATTTCTCCAACGCTCTATTCCTTTTAACAACATTCCTTTGCCTTCGACAGCATTCAATTCCATTCCTTTACCCAACATTCTATTACTTTCCACTACTTTCCATTGCATTTCAAATCTTTCCTTTCCATAACATTCCATTCCATTCCAACACATTATTGCCGTTCTGTTACATAACATTCCATTCCATTCATTAAAATTCTTCTCTATTAATTAACCTTCCACTTCATAGCACAGAATTCATTCGGTTACACAACATCCCATTCAATTGCAAAAATTGTATCTTATTCCATTGCATATGATTTCTATCCAAACCACAAAATTCCATTGCATTCTTTAAAATTCCATTCCTTTCCCCAATGATCTATTCCTTTTCACAACATGACACTGCATTCCACAGCATTCCATTCTGTTCCATAACATTGGATTCCTTTCAAAAACATTCTCGATCTTTTACATAATATTCCATTGCATTCATTAAAATTCACTTCTGTGAAGCAACATTCTACTTCATACCACAAAATTCCAATCGAATTTACTACAATCTACTGTATTTCAATTACTGTATTTCATTCTACAGCATAAGATTCCATTCCAATCCACGAAATTCCATTCCACTCCTTAGCCTCCCATTGCTTTCCCTAACGTTCTACTTTTTCCACTACATTCCATTGCATTCCACAATATTCCATTCCATTCTGCAACATTCCATTCAATTCCATAACATTCTATTCCATTCCAAAACATTCCATTCCTTTCCATTCCATTCGATTCCATTCCAACAAATTTTTCCCATTCTTTTAAAAGCATTCCATTCCATTCTCCAAAATTCTGTTCTATTAATCAAGATTGCACTTCATACCATAATATTCCATTCGATTATACAACATTGCAGTCCATTTCAAACATTCTATTTCATTCCATTCCATAAGATTCCATTCCAACACACAAAATTCCATTCCACTCCTTTAACTTCCATTCCTTTCCCTACAGTCTATTTCTTTCCACAACATTCCATTACATTCCGCAGCATTTCATTCCATTCCAAAGCTCTCCATTGCATTCCAAAATATTACATTCCATCACATTCCATTCCATTCCAACATATTATTCCCAATCTGTTGCATAACATTCCAATCCATTCATTAAAATTTTGTCCTATTAATGAACATTCCACTTCAGAGCATAACATTCCATTCGATTATGCAACATTCTTTCCAATTCATTCTATTTCATTCTGTTGCATAAGATTCCATTCCAATCCAAAAAATTCCATTCCATTCCTTAAACTTCGATTCCTTTCAAACATATCATTCCATTCCATTCCATTCCATACAATTCATTCCCAACACATTATTCCCGTTCTGCTACAGAACATTCGAGACCATTCATTCAAATTCGGTTCTATTAATCAAAATTACCCTTCATAGCATAACTTTCCATTCGATTACACAACATTCCTTTCCAATTCATTCTATTTCATTCTGTTGCATAAGATTCCATTCTAATCCACAAAATTTCATTCCATACTTAACGTCCATTCATTTCTCCAACGTTGTATTCCTTTTAACAACATTCCTTTGCCTTCGACAGCATTCATTTCCATTCCTTTCCCCAACATTCTATTATTTCCACTACTTTCCATTGCATTTCACATCATTCCATTCAATTCCACAACACTCCATTACATTCCATAACATTCGATACAATTCCAACAAATTATTGCCGTTCTGTTACCTAACATTAAATTTCATTCATTGAAATTCTTTTCTATCAATCAATATTCCCCTTCATACCATAACATTCCATTCGAATACACAACGTTCTATACAATTTCATTCAGTCTATTTCATTCTATTTCATAAGACTCCTTCCAGTCCACAAAATACCATTCCATTCTTCAACATTTCATTCCTTTCCACAAAAATGCATTGCATTCCACAGCGTTTCATTCATTCCAAAGCTCTCCATTGCATTCCAAATATTCCACTCCATTCCATAACATTCGATTCCATTCCAACACATTATTCCCTTCTGTTACATAACATTCCAATCCATTCATTTACATTTTGTCCTATTAATGAACATTCCACTTCATAGCATAACATTCCGTTCTATTATGCCAAATTCTTTCCAATTCATTCTATTTCATTCTGTTGCATAAGATTCCATTCCAATCCAAAAAATTCCATTCCATTCTTTAAACTTCCATTCGGTTCAAACATTCCATTCCATTCCATTACATACAATTCATTCCCAACACATTATTCCCGTTCTGCTACAAAACATTCGATTCCATTCATTCAAATTCGGTTCTATTAATAAAAATTCCCCTTCATAGAATAACTTTCCATTCGATTAAACAACATTCCTTTCCAAATCATTCTATTTCATTCTGTTGCATAAGATTCCATTCCAAGCCACAAAATTCCATTCCATTCCTTCCCCCTCCATGCCTTTCCCCAACGTTCTATTACTTTCCACAACATTCCCTTGCATTTCACTGCAGTGCATTCTTTTCCATAACATTCTATTCAATTCCACTCATTCCATTCCATTCGATAACATTCAATAACAGGCCAACACATTATTCTCGTTCTGTTACTCAACATTCCATTCCATTCATTAAAATTCCTTCTATTAATCAACATTCCACTCTATCCCATAATATTACATTCAATTACACAACATTCCATTCCATTTCAAACACTCTTTTCCATTCTATTGCCTAGGATACCATTCCAATCTACAAAATTCCATTCTATTCCTTAACGTTCCATTTCGTTCATAAATGTTCTATTCCTTTCCACAACATTCCATTGCATTCAATAGCATTCCATTCCATTCCTTACCTTTCCATGCAATTCCCCAACATTGAATTCCTTTCCATAACATTTGTTTCCATTGAAACACATTATTCCCTTCCTGTAACTTAATATTCCATTCCATTCATTTTAATTTGGTTCTATTAATCGACATTCCACTTCGTACCATAACAGTCCCTTTGATTACACAACATTCCATTCCATTTCAAACATTCTATTTTATTCTATTGCATGAGATTCCATTCCAATTCAAATAATTCAATTCCACTCCTGAATATCTCATTCCTTTCAGCAACATTCTATTCCTATCTGCAACATTCCATTGCATTCCAAAGCATTCCATTCCATTCCATAACATTCGATTTCATTCCAACACAATATTGCAATTCTGTTGCAAACATTCCATTCCATTCATTAAAATTTTGTCCTCTTAACGAACATTCCACTTCACAGCATAACATTCCATTCGATTACGCAACATTCCTTTCCATTTCACTCTTTTTCTTTCTGTTGCATAAGTTCCATTCCAATCCAAAAAATTCCATTCCATTCCTTTCCCAACATTCCATTCAATTCCACAACATTCCATTCCATTCCATACAATTCATTCCCAAAACATTATTCCCATTCTGCTAAAAAATATTCGTGACCATTCATTCCAATTCGGTTCTATTAATCTAAATTCTCCTTCATAGCATAACTTTCCATTCGATTACACAACATTCCTTTCCAATTCATTCTATTTCATTCTGTTGCATAAGATTCCATTCCAATCCAAAAAATTCCATTCCAATCTTTAAACTTCCATTCCGTTCAAACATTCCATTCCATTCCATTACATACAATTCATTCCCAACACATTATTCACGTTCTGCTACAAAACATTCGATTCCATTCATTCAAATTCGGTTCTATTAATAAAAATTCCCCTTCATAGAATAACTTTCCATTCGATTAAACAACATTCCTTTCCAAATCATTCTATTTCATTCTGTTGCATAAGATTCCATTCCACGCCACAAAATTCTATTCCATTCCTTCCCCCTCCATGCCTTTCCCCAACGTTCTATTACTTTCCACAACATTCCCTTGCATTTCACAGCAGTGCATTCTTTTCCATAACATTCTATTCAATTCCACTCATTCCATTCCATTCGATAACATTCAATAACAGACCAACACATTATTCTCGTTCTGTTACTCAACATTCCATTCCATTCATTAAAATTCCTTCTATTAATCAACATTCCACTCTATCCCATAATATTACATTCAATTACACAACATTCCATTCCATTTCAAACACTCTTTTCCTTTCTATTGCCTAGGATACCATTCCAATCTACAAAATTCCATTCTATTCCTTAACGTTCCATTCTGTTCATAAATGTTCTATTCCTTTCCACAACATTCCATTGCATTCAATAGCATTCCATTCCATTCCTTACCTTTCCATGCAATTCCCCAACATTGAATTCCATTCCATAACATTTGTTTCCATTGAAACACATTATTCCCTTCCTGTAACTTAATATTCCATTCCATTTATTTTAATTTGGTTCTATTAATCGACATTCCACTTCGTACCATAACAGTCCCTTTGATTACACAACATTATATTCCATTTCAAACATTCCATTTTATTCTATTGCATGAGATTCCATTCCAATTCAAATAATTCAATTCCACTCCTGAATATTTCATTCCTTTCAGCAACATTCTATTCCTATCTGCAACATTCCATTGCATTCCAAAGCATTCCATTCCATTACATAACATTCGATTTCATTCCAACACAATTTTGCAATTCTGTTGCAAACATTCCATTCCATTCATTAAAATTTTGTCCTCTTAACGAACATTCCACTTCACAGCATACCATTCCATTCGATTACGCAGCATTCCTTTCCATTTCTCTCTTTTTCTTTCTGTTGCATAAGTTCCATTCCAATCCAAAAAATTCCATTCCATTCCTTTCGCAACATTCCATTCAATTCACAACATTCCATTTCACTACATACAATTCATTCCCAAAACATTATTCCCATTCTGCTACAAAACATTCGAGACCATTCATTCCAATTCTGTTCTATTAATCAAAATATCCCTTCATAGCATAACTTTCCATTCGATTACACAACATTCCTTTCCAATTCATTCTATTTCATTCTGTTGCATAAGATTCCACTCTAATCACAAAATTTCATTCCATACTTAACCTCCATTCATTTCTCCAACGTTCTATTCTTTTAACAACATTCCTTTGCCTTCGACACATTCAATTCCATTCCTTTCCCCAACATTCTATTACTTTCCACTACTTTCCATTGCATTTCAATCCTTTCCATTCCATAACATTCGATTCCATTCCAACACATTATTGCCGTTCTGTTAAATAACATTCCATTCAATTCATTAAAAATCTTCTCTATTAATTAACCTTCCACTTCATAGCATAGAATTCATTCGATTACACAACGTCCCATTCAATTGCAAACATTGTATTTCATTCCATTGCATAAGATTCCCATCCAACCCACAAAATTCCATTGCATTCTTTAAAATTCCATTCTTTTCCCCAAAGATCTATTCCTTTTCTCAACATGACACTGCATTCCACAGCATTCCATTCTGTTCCATAACATTGGATTCCTTTCAAAAACATTCTCGATCTTTTACATAATATTCCATTGCATTCATTAAAATTCACTTCTATGAAGCAATATTCTACTTCATACCACAAAATAAGAATCGTATATGCAACATTCTATTGTATTTCCAATACTGTATTTCGTTCTATTGCATAAGATTCCATTACAATCCACCAAATTCCAATCCATTCCTTTAACTTCCATTCCTGTCCCAACACTCTATTCCTGCCCTCAACATTCCATTCCATTTCAAAGCAATCCAGTCCATTCCACAACCTAGCATTCCGTTCCAATACATTCCACTCCATTCGAACACGTTATTCTGATATTTACCTAATATTCCATTCCATTCTTCACAATTCGGGTCTATTAATCAACATTCCACTTCATAGCATAACATACCATTCCATTACAAAAGATTCCATTCCATTTAAAACAGTCTTTGTCATTCTTTTGCATAGCATCCATTCCATTCCACAAAATTCCATTCCATTCGTTCCCCCTCCATGACTTTCCCCAACGTTCTATTACTTTCCACAACATTCCCTTGCATTTCGCAGCATTCCATTCCTTTCCATAACATTCTATTCAATTCCACTACATTCCATTCCATTCCATAACATTCAATTCCATGCCAACACATTATTCTCGTTCTGTTACTCAACATTCCATTCCATTCATTAAAATTCTCTTCTATTAATCAGCATTCCACTCTATCCCATAATATTACATTCAATTACACAACATTCCATTCCATTTCAAACACTCTTTTCCATTCTATTGCATAGGATACCATTCCAGTCTGCAAAATTCCATTCTATTCCTTAACGTTCCATTCTGTTCAGAAATGTTCTATTCCTTTCCACAACATTCCATTGCATTCAATAGCATTCCATTCCATTCCTTACCTTTCCATGCAATTCCCCAACATTCAATTCCATTCCATAACATTTGTTTCCATTGAAACACATTATTCCCTTCCTGTAACCTAATATTCAATTCCATTCATTTTAATTTGGTTCTATTAATCGACATTCCACTTCGTACCATAACAGTCCCTTTGATTACACAACATACCATTCCATTTCATTCTATTTCATTCTGTTGCATAATTTCCATTCCAATCCAAAAATTCCATTGCATTCCTTTCCCAACATTCCATTAAATTCCACAACATTCCATTCCATTCCATACAATTCATTCCCTAAACATTTTTCCCATTCTGCTACAAAACATTCGAGACCATTCATTCAAATTCGGTTCTATTAATCAAAATTCCCCTTCATAGCATAACTTTCCATTCGATTACACAACGTTCCTTTCCAATTCATGCTATTTCATTCTGTTGCATAAGATTCCATTCTAATCACAAAATTTCATTCCATACTTAACCTCCATTCATTTCTACAACGTTCTATTCCTTTTAACAACATTCCTTTGCCTTAGACAGCATTCAATTCCATTCCTTTCCCCAACATTCTATTACTTTCCACTACTTTCCATTGCATTTAAAACATTTCCTTTCCATAACATTCCATTCAATTCCACAAAATTCCATAACATTCGATTCCATTCCAACACATTATTGCCGTTCTGTTACATAACATTCCATTCCATTCATTAAAATTCTTCTCTATTAATTAGAATCCACTTCATAACATAGAATTCATTCGATTACACAGCATCTCATTCAATTGCAAACATTGTATCTCATTCCATTGTATAAAATTCCCATCCAAACCCCAAAATTCCATTGCATTCATTAAAATTCCATTCGTTTCCCCAATATTCTATTCCTTTTCGCAACATGACTCTGCATTCCACAGCATTCCATTCTGTTCCGTAACATTCGATTCCTTTCAAAAACATTCTCGATCTTTTACATAATATTCCATTGCATTCATTAAAATTCACTTCTGTGAAGCAACATTCTACTTCATACCAGAAAATAAGAATCGTATATACAACATTCTATTGTATTTCCAATACAGTATTTCATTCTATTTCATAAGATTCCATTACAATCCACCAAACTCCAATGCATTCCTTTAACTTCCATTCCTGTCCCAACACTCTATTCCTACCCTCAACATTCCTTTCCATTCCAAAGCATTCCATTCCATTCCACAACATAGCGTTCCATTCCAAAACATTCCAGTACATTCGAACACGTTATTCTGATAATTACCTAACATTCCGTTCCATTCTTCACAATTCGGGTCTATTAATCAACATTCCACTTCATACCATAATATTCCATTCAATTACAAAAGATTCCATTCCATTTAAAACATTCTATTTCATTCTGTTGCATAGATTCCATTCAATCTATAAAATTCCATTCCATTCCTTCCCCCTCTATGCCTTTCCTCAACTTTCTATTACTTTCCACAACATTCCTTGCATTTCACAGCATTCCATTCCTTTCCATAAAATTCCATTCAATTCCGCTACATTCCATTCCATTCCCTAACATTCAATACAATGCCAACACATTATTCTCGTTCTGTTACTCAACATTCCATTCCATTCATTAAAATTCTCTTCTATTAATCAACATTCCTCTCTATCCCATAATATTACATTCAATTACACAACATTCCATTCCATTTCAAACACTCTTTTCCATTCTGTTGCATAGGATTCCATTCCATTCTACAAAATTCCATTCTATTCTTTAACCTTCCATTCTGTTCAGAAATGTTCTATTCCTTTCCACAACATTTCATTGCATTCAGTAGCATTCCTTTCCATTCCTTACCTTTCCATGCAATTCCCCAACATTCAATTCCATTCCATACCATTTGTTTCCATTGAAACAATTATTCCCTTACTGTAACCTAATATTCCATTACATTCATTTTAATTTGGTTCTTTAATTTACATTCCACTTCGTACCGTAACAGTCCCTTTGATTACACAACATTCCATTCCATTTCAAACATTCTATTTTATTCTATTGCATGAGATTCCATTCCAATTCAAATAATTCAATTGCATTCCTGAATATTTCATTCCTTTCAGCAACATTCTATTCCTATCTGTAACATTCCATTGCATTCCAAAGTGTTCAATTCCATTCCATATCATTCGATTTCATTCCAACACATTATTGCAATTCTGTTGCAAACATTCCATTCCATTCACTAAAATTTTGTCCTCTTAACAAACATTCCACTTCACAGCATAATATTCCATTGGATTACGCAACATTCCTTTCTATTTCATTCTATTTCATTCTGTTGCATAAGTTCCACTCCAATCCAAAAATTCCATTCCATTCCTTTCCCAACATTCCATTCAATTCCACAACATTCCATTCCTTTCCATACAATTCGTTCCCAACACATTTATCCCATTCTGCTACAAAACATTCGATACCATTCATTCAAATTCGGTTCTATTAATCAAAATTCTCCTTCATAGCATAACTTTCCATTCGATTTCACAACATTCCTTTCCAATTCATTCTGTTTCATTCTGTTGCATAAGGTTCCATTCTAATCCACAAAATTTCATTCCATACTTAACCTCCATTCATTTCTCCAACGTTCTATTCCTTTTAACAACATTCCTTTGCCTTCGACAGCATTCAATTCCATTCCTTTCCCCAACATTCTATTTCTTTCCACTACTTTCCATTGCATTTCAAATCTTTCCATTCCATAACATTCGATTCCATTCCAACACATTATTGCCGTTCTGTTACATAACATTCCATTCCATTCATTAAAATTCTTCTCTATTAATTAACCTTCCACTTCATAGCATAGAATTCATTCGATTGCACATCCCATTCAATTGCAAACATTGTATCTTATTCCATTGCATAAGATTCCCATCCAACCCACAAAATTCCGTTGCATTCTTTAAAATTCCATTCCTTTCCCCAATGATCTATTCCTTTTCAAAACATGACACTGCATTCCACAGCATTCCATTCTGTTCCATAACATTGGATTCCTTTCAAAAACATTCTCGATATTTTACATAATATTCCATTGCATTCATTAAAATTCACTTCTATGAAGCAACATTCTACTTCATACCACAAAATTCCAGTCGAATTTACTACATTCTATTGTATTTCAATTACTGTATTTCATTCTACTGTATAAAATTCCATTCCAATCCCCGAAATTCCATTCCACTCCTTAGCCTCCCATTGCTTTCCCTAACGTTCTACTTTTTCCACTACATTCCATTGCATTCCACAATATTCCATTCCATTCTGCAACATTCCATTCAATTTCATAACATTCTATTCCATTCCAAAACATTTAATTCTTTCCATTCCATTCGATTCCATTCCAACAAATTTTTCCCATTCTTTTACAATGCATTCCATTCCATTCTTCAAAATTCTGTTCTATTAATCAAGATTGCACTTCATACCATAATATTCCATTCGATTATACAACATTGCAGTCCATTTCAAACATTCTATTTCATTCCATTCCATAAGATTCCATTCCAACACACCAAATTCCATTCCACTCCTTTAACTTCCATTCCTTTCCCAAAATTCTATTTCTTTCCACAACATTCCATTACATTCCGCAGCATTTCATTCCATTCCAAAGCTCTCCATTGCATTCCAAAATATTACATTCCATAACATTCCATTCCATTCCAACACATTATTCCCAATCTGTTGCATAACATTCCAATCCATTCATTAAAATTTTGTCCTATTAATGAACATTCCACTTCAGAGCATAACATTCCATTCGAATATGCAACATTCTTTCCAATTCATTCTATTTCCTTCTGTTGCATAAGATTCCATTCCAATCCAAAAAATTCCATTCCATTCCTTAAACTTCGATTCCTTTCAAACATTTCATTCCATTCCATTCCATTCCATACAATTCATTAACAACACATTATTCCCGTTCTGCTACAGAACATTCGAGACCATTCATTCAAATTCGGTTCTATTAATCAAAATTACCCTTCATAGCATAACTTTCCATTCGATTACACAACATTCCTTTCCAATTCATTCTATTTCATTCTGTTGCATAAGATTCCATTCTAATCCACAAAATTTCATTCCATACTTAAACTCCATTCATTTCTCCAATGTTGTATTCCTTTTAACAACATTCCTTTGCTTTCGACAGCATTCAATTCCTCTCCTTTCCCCAACATTCTATTATTTCCACTACTTTCCATTGCATTTCACATCTTTCCGTTCAATTCCACAACCCTCTATTACATTCCATGACATTCGATCCCATTCCAACAAATTATTGCCGTTCTGTTACCTAACATTAAATTCGATTCACTGAAATTCTTTTCTATTAATCAACATTCCCCTTCATAGCATAACATTCCATTCGAATACACAACGTTCTATAAAATTTCATTCAGTCTATTTCATTCTATTT
>JAVSCE010003865.1:0-43721 GCA_032199065.1 Smutsia gigantea
AAAAAAATTTTTAAAAGCTTTTGATCATGAAAGGACACTATCAAGGCAGTGAAAAGACAATTTACAGAGTGGGAGAAAATAGTAAATCTTAAATCTGATAAGAGATTTATATCCAGAATAAATAAAGAACTCCTACAACTCAATAACAAAAAGGTAAACAACCAATTTAAAATGTGGGCAAAGGACTTGAATACACTTTTCTCCAAAGAAGATACAGAAATGGCCAATAAATTCATGAAAAGATGTCCAACATCATTAGATTTAGGAAATGCAAATCGAAACTGCAATGAGATACCCCTTCACTTTCACAGGATAGCTATGATCAAAACAAAACAAAAACACACACAAGCACCCAACACACAGATAATAACAAATGTTGTCTAGGATGTAGAGAAAACAGAACCTTTGTGAATTGCTGGTGAGAAAATGAAATGTTGTAACCACTATGGAAAATAGTTTGGTAATTACTGAAGATGTTGAACGCAAAATCACCATTTGATTCAGCAATTCTACTTTTAGATATATACCCAAAAGAATTAAGCACAGGTACTCAGCCAGATACTTGAATACCAGTGTGCATAGCAGCATTATTCATAATAGCCAAAAGATGGAAACAACCCGAATGTCCATCAACAAATGAATGGATAATCGAAACACGGTATATATATACCTATCAACAAATATTATTCAGTTAATAAAGGAATGAAGTTCCACTACATACTACAATATGGATGAATCTTGAAAATATTATGCTAAATGAAAGAAGCCAGACACAGAAGGCCAAATATTGTATGATTACACTTATATGAGGTATCTAGAACAGGGAAATTCTAGAAACAAGAAGTAGAAAAGATATTATCAAGGCTAAGCGAGGAGAGATAGGGAGTTATTATTTAATAGATACAGAGTTTCTATGTATAATAGTGGAAAATTCTGGAAATCATTGTAAACATTGTACATGTACTTAATGCACTGTGAATATACTTAATGCCACTGAATTTTACAGTTAGAATGGCAAATTTGTATACTATGTATATTTTACCTTATTTTTTTACATTATAAAAATACTTATATTTCTGATGTTCTCATTATATTTTACAATAAGAAAAAATAGTACAATTCCCATTAGAAAAATTAGAATGAAGCAAAATTAAGTTATATAAATAAATGATGTTTACAAAACCACATTCATGGGTAAGTATGTTGTTTGTTTCTTCTTTAATTGGCTGGGCTTGCTCATTCATCTGTGGTCATCTGGCATGTCTGGATGTAGCTGGCCATCAGCTGGGGCACTCAGGGCACTGGGCCCTGTGTTTCTCATGTATTCCCATGTAACCATCACCAGAAGGTTAGCCCAGACTTGTCAGGGTTCCAAGGAAGGGAGTGGAAACTGGCAAGGCCTCTGGGTGTGTAGGCTTAGAGCCAACATAGTCACTTCCAACATATTCCATTGGCTAAATCAAATCATAAAAACCTGTGGGGAAACAGACTTCACCTTTTTATAACAGGAGTTTCAAAGTTGGCCTTGCAGGAATATAGAGAAGGGTGGAGCTATATGGCCATTTTTTGCAACCTATCAGTATATACATGCCCCACAATAAGGGACTGAACAAATGAATGATCCAAATGTTGAAATAATAAATAGCTATTGCAGTTTTAAAGAATATTTAATGAAATGAGGGAAAATACCATATGTAAAATTAAATACTATGCAAAATATTAATATATATGCAAATAAATGGTCTGATGCATATATGTATGAGTACACATATTCTCCATATTTTCTAAACTTATATTTCTAAATATTTAATTCATATATTCCTGTGACAATTAGGTTAAAATTAACTTTCCCAAATTCTGTATTTTTGTAATGTGCTTAGATTTTTTTTTTAATTCATACATTCCTGAACTTATTTAAACTTGGGAGCTAGTTTATAAAGATCAAAACTTTTAATATGGCCTTTGTTTTATCTTTCACATGATTGATGATAAAATATTAGTAATCCAGGATTAATTGAGATCCTACTATACCAGCATTGTTCAAAAGACATTAATAGGTATTTTTAACATTCTACAATCCATCCTTATCTCAACCTTTATCTTTTAATCTTGATATTCTCTGCTAGAACAAGAAGCTTGAATAACTAGGACAAGAAATCAGAACCAATGTACTTTCTTGAATTTGATTGACAGTAAGAGAAGAAAAACATGACATTCCCCCTTAAGTTCATTGGTTAGCCTTCACTCTTCGTTAAAGTTCACTTCCCAAATCATGCTTTACTTCATTCATTCCATTACGTTCACTGAACCGTTTGCACAGTCCCTATTTTTGAAGAGTTGGGAATCCAGTGGGAAGACAAGTAGAGGAGCTATCGTAATTTTTATTGTAGTGTCTGCTTATTTGCTGTGAGAGAGGGCAGTAGATAGTGCTGTAGGAAACCCTCTGACTCAGACATATCTTTGATTTTGTAGGAGAGGGAGGTGGAGGAGGAAATTTAAGAAAACTGACCTTTGCATTTATTCTTTCACCTAATATTTATGGTTTCCCTACTTTGTAAAATATGACCATGCTGTGTAGGGTACTTGGAGTACATCAGTGAACAAAGTTCCGTCCCTTATTCTAGGCACATTCTAAGTGAGGAAACACTGAACAAGTAAATATAAGGCATCGGGTAGTAATAAGGGCTATGAGGAAAAATGAGGGGGGGAAAGGACTAAGAGAAGACATGGGAAGTATTACAGAGAGACAGCACACGGGATGGCCCCAGGGACATCCTTCTGCCCACTTCCCTCCTTCCTTCATTGCTTTGAAGATGCAGGCTTCCCTTCCCACCTTCAGCCCCATTAGGTGTCTGGAGCTAGGGTGATCATATTACTCTTCTTCCCTTGGAACTAAAGTCAATTCCGCCAACATAGTCTTTCTCAGTCACACTTGCCCACTCACCATAAGCCCAGGGTTTCAATTTAAATGTCTACATGGACCAGGGGGATAACAAATAAGCGAACTGGTTCGAGTAAAAGACATTAGAGGCACTGAGGGACTGAAGTGTGCTGGATATTATCTATTCCAAATAAACAAATTCAAGTATAGTTATTCATAAGTTACTCCTTTCTGGGACAACAGTTTTTGATCCCTTCTATAAGAAGTCTTTGACTCTAAGCGACTTAATTGAGATGTGTGTTATGTTGCCAAGAATGAATGAAACCTTTAGAGGGCCAGATACAAATTACATTTGCCGGACCTAGCTGAATCATGTTTTTGTTATGCAAATGAGAATTTGAGAGATTAATAGTTTGTGGAAAGAGAATTAATCTCCCTTCTGATACAAGGCAGGGAACATCTTATGCCTCAGCTTCCCCCTCTCCCTCCATTTCTCTTTGGGGAAACCATTCTTCCCCATGACTGTGAGGTCCCCTCACCTTAACCTCAACCCTACAACCCCTGCCCCCAGCCCAGGAGTGGGCACAGGACCCAAGGCAAGGCTAACGTGGTGAATGAAATATACATAACCTAATATTAACCATTTTAACCATTTCTAAGTGTACAGCTTAGCGGTATTAAGTACATTCAAAAGCTGTGTAACCATCGCCATCATCTATACCCAAACTTTTCACCATCCCAAACTGAAACTCTGTGCTCATTAAACTGCCTACATTCCTCCCTTATCCAAGCCCCTGTTAACCTCTGTGCTACTCTGTCTCTACAGTTTGCCTACTAGGTATCTCATATAAGTAGAGTCAAACCGTATTTGTTCTTTTGTGTCTGGCTTATTTTACTTAGCGTGTTTTCAAGGTTCATCCATATTATAGCCCATGTCAAAATTTCATTCATTTTTATGGATGTATATATATACCACAGTTTATTCATTTGTTGATGGTCGCTTGGATTTTTCTACCTTTGGCTTTTGTGATAATGGTGCTGTGAACATTGGTATATAGATATCTGTTTGAGTCCCTGCTCTCAATTATTTTGGAAAAAAATATATATATATGTACTTAATACTCAACTGTACACTTACAAATATATGTACAGAGAGAGACAGAGGGAGGGAGAGAGAGAGAAAGAGAGTTGGTTCCTACAGTAGTTGTCTGTTTAACGTTTAATGGACCAAACTATTTTCCGCAGTGACTGCTCCATTTTACGTACCTGTCAGCAACACATCAGGATACCAATTTCTCACAGCCTTGCCAACACTTATTTCGAGGTTTTTTTGTTTTGTTTTTGTTTTTGTTTTTTTATATTAGCCATGCCAGCAGATGCGAAGCAAAGTGGTATCGTGTTTTGATTTCACTTCCCTGTGACTAAGGACATTAAGCATATTTTCATGGTTGTACTATTTGTCTGTCTTCTCTGGAAAAATGTCTGTTCAAGTCCTTTGCCCACTTTTGAATTGGATTTTTTGGGGGGTTTATCAATCTCTTATCAAATACATGATTTACAAATACTTTCTCTTTCGGTAAATTGCCTTTTTCTTGTCTTGATAGTGTTCTTTGATGCATAAAGTTTCTATTTTGATGACGTATAGTTTATCTATCTTTTTATTTCGTTGCCTGTGATTTTGGTGTAATATCTATGAAATCATTGTCAAATTCAATGGCATGGGATTTTGTGGATGTTGTCTTCTAAGATCTTTATAGCTTTAACACTTAAATTTAGGGTTTTGATCATTTTGGGTTAATATTTGTGTAAATGTTAGGCAAGGATCCAACTGCATTCTTTTGCATATGGATGTCTAGTTGTTCAACCACCCCTGTGGTCTTGGTAGTGTTTTCAAAAATCAGTTGACCATCGATGGGAGAGAGTTTATTTCTAGGTCTCTTTTCAAGGAAACAATTCTACATATGATTGCCAATTTATTTGGAGATTAGTTTGTAGAGCTGGAATGAGAGCACCAGGGGAAACTGAAAGCTTATTGCCTTCCAACTTTATTTCTCTGAGTGCAAAGACTATGAAGATAATCTGTTCTCAAAGAAAAACTTAATACAGCGCTCCCTGATTTCTTCTATTTAATTCATACTTTCCTGGAAGTCCCTAAAGTGCATTCACTGTGTGTACAAGTTTTGCCTTGATGTTTGTTTCCATCAGAAAGAGAATTAAATTGTCCACAAAAAAGTGAATCCAGATCCCTATTCCCGCAAGGTTGGCCTAAAAGTTATTGTTTTTATATCACTTTTAATCAACCTTTGCTGTAATGCTCTGTATGTCAACTCATTCCACTGCTAATACTTTCATTTTCTAATGATTAGCTTGAACACACACAATTTTGCCTTAGCTTAGCTATTCAAAGTTATATAATAATTCTGAAGGAAAAGGTCAAATTTATAAATTTCTGGACCATTCAGCACCCTGTAAGGGCTGCCAAAACCTTTTAAAATAAAAACCTTTGTTTTCTATTCCAAGAAATCACTAGGTCATCAGAAACAGTGGGTCCATGTTGCTCACCACCCCAAGTGTCCTCAGTTAATGCATCCCTGGGTGTTACCCACGAGTTGTCCTCTTGAGACATAAATAGTTTTCATTCCCAGATTAACCATTCCCCAGAGGTTGTTTTTTTTATGTTAAAGTATTCTGAAAAGGAATAAAACTTTGAACTTAGAATTAAATGAATTAGAAAAATAAAATTTGCAGCTGGAAGTAGAGATTCCATGTTCTAATTTCCTCCTACAATCAATGAAGAATGCATGCAAATGTAGACTGTAAAATGTATCGTAAAAGGTGTCATTGTGTGGAAACACCATTTGTTGCCATAGGCAGCTTCCACCACACTCTCCACCACTCTGCCTAATGCCACTCTCTTTGCCTGTCCATGTAGAGAGGGCTATCCTGGCAGTGGCAGCCACTGCTCTGGACTTTCCTTTACCCTCTGGTCATGAAGAGAGCTCTGGTGTGTAGTGATTTGCAGGAGACCTACAGTTGGACAGACCCAACTTTGAATTTGAACTCTGCTCCAGCGTCAAGAGGCCAGCTCCTTTTATGGGCACAACCCAGAGTCCTTATAAGAGGAAGAACTCGGAAGATGTTTGATGTTCATGAACTTGGTACACCTCTATATTCTCTTGGGGATTTAATCCACCAATTAGATCCTTTGCAGCTTTGACCCAAACCTCCCAGTTTTGACATCGGTGACCAGGGCTCAGTGTCTTGAGCCTGATTTTTCCCTCCCAGGCTCAGCCTTTGCAGGCAGCCTCCTCCCAGGTTTGCCAGACCTCATGGCAGGCCCAGCTCTACTTTCACTGCAGGATGTACCTAACTCCATAAATTCAGCTTTCTAACACTTTTTTTTTCTGAATTGAGGGTCAAGAAAGGCTGGGACTGAAGGTCACAATAACCAATAGGAGAGAGTCTATTTGATATGAAGTTCGAATGTGTCTGCATTTTTTAGTCCAGTAGAACCAGGTTGTCTAGAGCCCATATTTAAACCAGTTTCAGGCTACCTTGGTGTAGCTTGACACACACCTACTATTTTTAAGTGAACTTGAAGGGTAAAAATTTGAATGTGTAGAACAGATATGAAGGATTGAGAGTAAATACTTAGTTTCCAGAACTTTAACCATGACAATTACTTAAAAGAAATCTGGTACATTTAAAATATAATTCAATTATTAAAATTTGTTTTAAAAGCCCCCTTTTCAAAACACAGGTAGGATACAGTGTGATGAATACTTATATATGGTTAATGCTCACAATTTACCATGGCTACATTCTATGAAGTCACCATGAACATGGATTGAGTGAACACGGAAGCATTGCTCCCAGGGGAAACACGGGGTTAGGTTCCTGCCACCCTGTAGTTACTACACTTTCATCACAACCTGTCATACATAATCTTATTTTATGGGAGTTTCTGTTTAAAGATGCCTTATTGAATATATATTGTTGGTTTATATTTACACTGAATCCATGGCCAACAGTCCTTTAACTCATACTGAACAAGGCTCCTCTGCTACGTTTTTCTTCCTCCAGTGCATCATGGCCTTCCTGCACTTAGGACCCACACTCAGCACTCGGCTTGGGGGCCTCTGTAAACAGCGAAATCACTGACAAAAGGCACAAAAATGCAAAAGCATGGTGCTAAACAGACCATTAAAAGATTGCTTGTTTGTAAGAGCTGAAACAAGAAGGCAGAGCATTGTATGCTTAGACCTCAACTGGGAACATGCATGTTTGTGACCCAACTTCTCATCACTCTGTGCATGTCTGAGAATGCCCACAGAAACACCATGAGTATTGATTTTTGGGGTTGCAAGCACATTTTAATGAGTGGGTGAATTTGTAAATACAGAATCCATGAATAATGAGGGTTGCTTGTGATTGTACTTTGAACACAATATTCTTGGGAGTTTGCCAATTTGTGGGTTATCTGGAATTTGTGCTAAAGTTTTACTCTCTCTCTCTCCAGCTGCCTATGTTTTGCTGCCCACCATGTGAGCAGTGCCCTATAAAGGAAAAGGGAAATAAAGACACAGGTGGAACCTGGATATCAGTTTAGGTTTTGCATGACAAGCACTGAAGCTACACTTGTTTCCGAAACTCCGGACGCTCCAACTGCGGGAGCATTACTTTAAGGTGGAGATATTTTCTCTAAGGAAAAAGATAAGCAGCAGAAGAACTTGCATCTTAAAATAAATACCAATGAGAGAATTTAGTAAAAACACAAAACAATATCCTTTTATAAAGTTTTTAAAGAAACACTCAAAAAAGCGAAATTAAACCTCCAGACTATAATCACCCCTCAAATGAGTATTGTGCAGATAATCAGTCTCTCGTTCAAATCGGCCCATGTTTCTCTCTCAAGCTCCAAAACTTGAATGAGATCAAGGAAGAGCCAAAAACAATAAGCAGGCAGTGGTTTAAAATATTTTTTGCAAGCTTTGACATTCTGGGCTTCATGGGGATCTGTGTGAGGGGAAATGGTGAATATGCTTTTAGAAGCAAAAGCTTTCATCTTAACGACTACAGGATGAGAAAATGCTGAGGAGCATGTATAAGGATGGTGGGGACATATTACTACTTATTTTAAAGTGAATTTGGCTTCAGCAATCCTTGCAAGTTTTGTCCTTGGTTTGAAGGATAACATATTTTTGATCACATAATTTGTTTTTATATTGATATGTTTAGAACTTGAAAACCACATAAATATATAAAGAAGATGATTTAAAGAACCTATAAAACACAGAAGGAAAACCAATCCTAATGATTTTTGTAAACCAATCATAATGTTGTTTGAAATGTATTATTCACGGAGCAGCACCAACATGTGTGTGTGTGTGTGTATATATATATATATTTTTTTTTAAAGGCAGGTTTCTTTTTTTCTTAATTATCTAAAAAAATCATGGTTTATTTTTTTTCCTCCATTTCTTACAAGGGGGAGTAGGTGTTCCCTTTGAAAGGACAAATATATGTAACGTAGCCACTCATCAGGGTGATAGTTAAATACAGGCTGACCAAATGATGAAATTGAAATTGGCACGTTTGGGACCTCTTTGAATTTAAATTCTCAGAAAAAGACATTCAAAATTATCTGTCTCTGCTAAAAGATACACCAAATTATGGCTAACAATTTGAATTTTGCAGGCTATGGGTCTGGGGTTCAAAATAATATCGAAATGGAGTGTGAGAACCCTCCCATTTATCTCTAATATTGGAAACACCACATCTTTTCAAGTTAATAAGTGTCATGAACAACTCCAAGTTTCCCAAATTAAATCATCACTGAATCACTTATGATTGGTTTTTATCCCAGACTTAATTTTTTTGGAAATTCTTACATATAATTACTTCTTACGATTGGTGCACAGCTCTTAAATGATGCACGGCCAAGTCCCAAAGTTTCAAATGGGTAAATATTAGCCTAATGTGCTAAATCAATGCACAGAAATAGCTCCAAGCCCTTTTCCTGCAAGAGAAAATATTTCCCATATATCACAGCTAGATTAGCCACAGGCAGTAAGCAGCTGATGCAGAAGCCTAGAAATCCTTGTAAATGTCCTTGTATTTCTGTGAAGGACATCCTTGAAAGATAGAAAGGAAAAGAAAAGGAAAAAAACCCCACGGTGTTACCTTAAACATTCTGTGAAACAGTACTTAGAATCGGAGCGGTGTCTGAACATTGTTCCCTGATGCTCAGAAAGTCTCTCTGCATTCGCAATAACAAGATGCAATGAAGATTAAAGAAAACTTCTAATATTTCTCATGTACCAGGTTATTAATTCCATGTTATAGTTTTAACACTGGGTTAGATTGTTAATTAAAAAAATAAAAAAGCTTTTGGCTATGGATTATGAGGTAACCAGGGTCATAGCAGACCAACTGTATAATCAATCTGACTTCCAAAAAATCAACAGTGAAATATCACTGAGATACATTTCACATAATTTTGCCCTTTTCATTTTTAATTGGGGTACAGCATATATAACATAAATGCCCTTTATTATTTTAAAAGCAATTAGTCATATAGTGAACAATTTATAGCGTACTGTGAAACAACTTTGTTCTTCTCCATTTGAGTAAAGTCACTATGGATTTTTTTGGGGGAGGAGGGAGTACTTGTAACTGTAGAAAAGGACGTTCTGTTATTTTCCTTTCCTTAGATAAGAAGTTTCTGACAGTCAAGCCATATCTATCACATTCCAATACTCAGTTTTGACTAAGAACTAGAGGCACACGTAACTTTCCAATTCCCTTTATGGATTCCCACAAATGGATTCTTCTTAGAATTAACAACTGACATTTCATACTCTGTCAGGTGCCCTCTGGGGCTGAGGGCTCCCTACCTGCTGATGTGAGGAAAGAGTTACAGATTTCAGTGTGACCTAAGGAAGAATTCTGGGGTGGACTTGTTCGAGTACAAAATGGAAGTGACTGGCTTGTGAGATGGGGGCTCCCAGTGCTTGGAAACACTGAACGGCCTCCTGGAAGTCACTGTGCACCCGAATCTCCTGGCCAGTTTTCACAGAACATTGATGCCTGGGCCCCATCGCTGGAATTCTGTTTCAGTTGTTCTTGGGTGGGACTGGGCATTAGGATCTTTTAAAAACCTCCCCAGGTGATTTCAACGTGCAGTGAAGTTTGAGAACCTCTGGATTAATCAGAGGCCTAAGGGTTACAGGTCAGCCACACTGGCCTCCTGGTGTGTCCCCATGCCAGCCCTAAGAATGTGGGATGGGACACTGTCCTATCTGATGACTTTGTTAAGGGAGGCTGGGACTGATAAGCAGGGCACTGCGTCTGACTGAAAGCTCAAAGAAAGGCACACGGAGGCAGAATACACTGGAGACCAAAGAAATTTATTCCCCAAACCTGAAATCAGGGAGTCTTCTCTAAACTAATGAATAAAGGGTGGAGAACACAGTCCCCATATCATTTTGATCTAGTGATGACCAGTCCAAGGGTAAATGGGATTTTTCTGCCTGCTGTACATGCTCCTTGCTCTTTGCCCATGTCTTGGTGCACCTGGTAACCACCCTCTTAGATATTCAATGTCTCCCCCAATCTAAATGCCCTGACAGAAAGGGCCTACCTCTCACCGTGGAAATGAATGCAAGCTCACCCAGCAACCTCACTCAAGAGTATTGCATTTTGAAGCTTGCCTACATGAAGAGAAAATTTTGACTATTTTGAAAGGAATTTAAAGAACCATTGAGAGAGTAAGGACAAGAGCAGATCTTTTCCTGTAATATGAGAACTCTCCACAGAAGTGGCCACAGGAGAGGATGGCAGACAGGCGAGAGTTAAACTGGGGAGGGGTCCCTACAAGGGACAGCTGGGAATGCTGTAGTCAACCTTGAGGGTGCTGGGAATGACCCGGTCAACCCTGAGGGTAGAGGAAAGTAACAGAAAATAAGGACTGGTGTTCTTCTCTCCATACAACATAAAATAAGAAAAGATACATTTCAAGCAAATGGTCTATGAGAAGCACCTTTCTGATTACATAGTTGTGTGGGTGACAGAGGTTGCAGAGCTCCATTTAATGAATATGTTTAAAAGTAGGCTATCTCTCCATCTGAATATCATCCTGGGTACCTCTCATTCCTCCCAGCCATGAGAAAAGAGAGGTGAAGCTACATGGCCATAAGGCTAGATCATTAAAGAAGACAGCTTTTAGGGAGCCAGATGAGAATCAGTAGATAAAAAGGGCTGGAAAAGGTAAAGCAGAATACAACTGTGGGATACCAGGTTTTGTTTCCATCCCTTCAAGGCCTTTAATCTTCAATATATGTAATTTCAGGGATTGACAGTCTATTTTCGTGACCTAAAATATTTGGGTAGGATACTTGGAAGTTTCTATTCCACTGAAACTAAATTCTGTTCAATTAATAAAGGACAGAACTCTGTTTAATACCATGCAATTTATTTAAAAGCCCCAGCAAAATGTGGACACAGACTGAACCATTAATGCTACTCCTTTCAGGTGTTCAATCTGCCATATGTACAGTTTAAGAACACACCTAAGTCTAAGGGTATTCCTAACTTCTTATGCAAAGTCTTAGTCTATTTAGAACAACATACATTCAGTAGTCTAGTTGGTTAATGTTGTCTTTTCTACTGTGTAATAGCTTGCACTATGATGTGTGTGTATATGTGTGTGTGTGCTCTAACCAGTACATTTCAAAGTATATGGTTATGGTTCTTTATGAAAATTGTATTTATACTTAAAATTAGTTCAGAAGCACAGAATGTAGATATGAATGTGTATTAAATTTAGCCAATTAATGCTATGCATGCAAAAGATCTACTTTTTAGTTTATTGTAAAAAAAAATTGCATGTTCAGTCAGCCTCAATACTAAGCATCCAGCTTCCCAATTGGCTAATATTTTTTGGGTAGAAATGTGGATCTGGACTCAGTAACTAACGGGAACATGTAAATCCTACATTCTTTAATGGAGTGATGGGTGTCTGAATAATGTGCACAAAGCCAATATTCACAGGCATATGATGCTGTTTCCCTGTTCTCAATATTAAAGTGGATCTGGCAGCAGTTCAGTATCACCTAAACTACACAGAATTTTCAGGGATTCTGTATTCTTTCCTTATGTGACTCAGTATCAAATAGCCTGTTAGTTTCTAAGTGTCAATGTGGAATGAATCATAATATAGTATTTGGAATTTGGAAACTATGGGGAGTTTTTCAACTGGTATGACACCTGCCCTGAATATTTAGGAATCAGAAAGCTTTATGTTTCCTGAGGTCACTTCCTGATTCAGTGGTGTTATTAGACCTGGTGTTTGTAACCTCCCAGTTCTGGTACCGAAGAGAAAGCCTATGGTATCAGAGAATGCATACATTATAATATTGCTGTTAAATCTGGGCTTCCTGTGAAAAGTTAAAAGGTGGATGCATTTCCTTCTCTACATAACAATTGGGTTCCCACAGTCCTGACAGAACATGGTCTCCCATGATAAAATATCCCAAATATAAACTTGGCCAATCAAGAAGGCCACTTTCAAGTATCAACACCCCTTACCTTTGTTTTTGCTTCATTTGCCCCTCTTAACTGGCAGTATGTAAAATACACTTTACCTTCCTAGGACTGAACAGCAGAATTAGAATGTTTTCCTCTCTCTCTTCCCTAATCTTTTAAGCCATAGGTAGGTTCAATAGCTGTTTCCAAACATATTCTCATCAATCATCATCTAGAAAGACTCAATCCATCATGACCTTTAAATTGAGAATGTTCTTTAATTAAACATCAAGAAAGGACAATTATTGAAAATCAATCAAAAGATTCTCTTTGGGGTTGTTATAACCTGGCATTTTCTAATTTTAGAACAATTTTCCATGTCGGGGTTCATATTTATGTAGACTCCCATTTTTATTTTTCATTTGTATTAGCTCCTCCCCACCTACTTCTGTAGTTATAGAGTCATTCCCCACCAACAACTACCTTTGTAGAATGTTCCAAATGTTCTTCATTTCTTGGGCTATGATCCCATGCCCAATACTTTAGTAAGGCGCATGTCTAATCACAAAACACACTAACCTAGTTCAAGTTCAACCGAAGTTTCTAGGAGGAGATTAATTAAATCAACTTAAACCAGTCATGACTGAATTAATTAAATGAGGCAATTAAAATAATACTGCCATGTTTCAAACATACATCTTAAGATCTACATATTTAAATTTTCAAATAGTAACATGCAAAAAGTCATAATGTATACAAGTATGTTGATAGACTATATGTAAAGAGAAGAGCCTAAGTGCAGTGGTTCTTTTATATCAACAAATTTGAGAATTTACAATGGATTAAGTAGCATAAATACATAAAAACACTATACAAGTCAAAGGAAGATCAATTATTTATCCATTGGAACAAATGTTTGCTGAGGATAGTTGGAGTCTAAATTTGTCTAAGAAAGCACCGCTGCTAGAATGCATCCTAACTTAGACACTGGACTTATGGGATATAGTTATACAAGGATATTTTTTATATTGAGCATTTACTGTATCACAGGCAGTGAGCTAATCATTTTATTTAAGTATACCATTTAATTCTCAAACTACCCTGTGAAGTTGATATGATTATACTTATTTTACTGAAAAAGTACTGGAGGCTTCGACAGATGGAGTAACTTGACAGTGTCACAAGCTGGGAAGTAATAGAACTTGGAGGCAACTGAACTTTCCCCGAAGTCAAGAATTGTGATTGACAATTGTGGGTACAGTTAGGGTCTAGACTCTGGCAAAGAGTAAGTGCTCACTAAATGAGTAATTAGATAAAAATGTAACGAGGAGGGTCTATTTGGTAGCAAAGCCTGTGCTCCTCAACAACGTATTGAAATTCCTCTGAAAAGGAAGTTTACCCCAAATCTCCAATTTTCCTTGTCAGTCCATATTAGTTCTTAACATGACTTTGTAATTCAAATCAGAAACAAGAGGAGAAGGAAGGGTTCAGCTGTGTCCAAAGGAGAAGAAAGGTTAAAAAGAGAAAGGATGAAGGCTTTTGAAAATTTCCAGTCTTGTGGTTTGTTTTTGGGGTTGTGATAAAGCTCCCTTCCTCAGCCTGACTCCTAGTGGCTTACTTCTGTGGCTATCATTGCCATGAGTCATCTCTCCTAATTTAATTAAAATTACATGCCCTCCCACTTCTGCTTCTGACCCAGAGGAAGTAACAGGGACCAGATTTACTTGCCTTTCTGCATAAAACCAAACAGACTAAATAAATGAAGCAATGGTTTTCAAGATACTCCATATCAGGCAACGAAAGCTATCCCTGAGAAATATTTCCCCATTAGGGAGCTGTGGCAGTTTCCTAAAAAGTTAAACATATATGTGCCTTATGATCTAGCGATTCCAATCCTATTTATCCAATAGAAATTAAAGCATATATTTGTAAAGACTTGTACATGAATACTCATAATACATATAACAGTTTTATTTTTAATAGCCCCAAATGGGGAATGACACAAATGTCCATCCATGTTGCCATTACAAGCTCTCAAATCATTATTGATACCATCACTAAGACCCCACATTCCCAACAGCCTTTGAACATTTTTTTCCACCTTCTTTTCTAATTATAGGGCAGGCTTGGCCCATGTTTACCTCCCCAGGTCTCCCCTGCTCTCTAATACCCAGCTATACTAACTCTTCTTAGTTCCATCAGTGCACCATACTTCACCTTGGCTTTGGGTTTTCTTATTAGAAGTTCAATATTTATGTAAATTTTTCTTCTATCCTCTTTTCTTCTGGCTAAGTCCTACACAGTCTTTAGGTTTCTGTTGCATGTCATTTTCTTGGGAAAGTTTAAATATTCCTTCCATCAAAGTTTTCCTTAAGTGACCCTGACATATGACCCCGGAATTTTCCTATCAGCATTTGCCCACTGAATTACATTTACCTGTTTACTTTCTAGTATTCCTTTAGAGCAAATGACTACCTGATCTGACCTGATTGGGAACCTAATACAAGGAGGAGGAATAGAGTAACAGAGTCTAAAATGTGTCCATTAACTGGAAAAAATTTAAGGATATGTTTCTGACTAAAGCCAAACAAAACATGTATTTACTGCTCTTGAGAAAAATATAAGAAATTCAAAATGTGTGATCAATTTTCTTCTTGAACATTTATATCAAAAGAGGACAGTTTAATGCTAAGAAATCCTTCTCTGTACTGTTTTAGGATAAGGGAATTTTGAAACTGAAATTGACATAGGACATACATAAAGACTCAACCTTGTCATTAGTGTATCTTAGCCAAACAAAGATGAACGGAGATGTGATCCAATTTGGGACTCCCCAAAAGATTTCTAATGAAGGTAATGTTCTAAATTATGGAGGTTGGTTACATGGTCAGTATGCAGTAGTAGACTGCTTGGCATTTTATTGTGTTTATCTGTATAGACACAGCATACCCCAAAAAGAATTTTCCTTTCACATAATGGGGAAAAAAATTCTTGAGATTTATTATGTAGATCTTCTACAAATCCATTGTTCTTGTAAATGTACATGTAGATCTTTAAATGGTTAAGAAAGGTGATAGGAACTGAAGTAATCAAAGCAGGAAAGTGTCCCAGCAAGCTCTTGATGCTCAAACTGTCCCTACAATTTGTTCTCCATGCAGGAAAGAGCCCTTCCTGTGGATTAAACAGAGTATTACTCAGCCTCAAGCAGAGATGACTGACTGTGTCTTTCAATTCTGAAACAGTCTGCTATTTACTCCCCCAGACCCCTGACTGCCCCTCATTTGTGGGTAGTTAGAATCTGCTCATCCTTTTACTTTACTGCAGTTTTCTGACTTTCTTGGAATAAGTAAAAGGAAACATGAAAATAAAGTTGCTTGTTTTTGATATCTCAGCTGTGGCTTGCTGGTAAACATTTTATTTAAAGCCTCACCTTTTCAAATAAATTAAAGAATTTCTATAAGAAATGTTTTTTCCTCAGCTGTATCATTCATAGTGTTTTTCTTTCTCATCTATTATAAATTATAAATTATGAATCAATGAACAATATCCTTTTTTGTGCCATAATCAATCTCTGATAATTAACTAAAAACTTAGGAGTATGTATTATTATTGACCAAGGTGATCTGTATGCCCAAAATATATCTTACATTTTGTTCAAGGTATTTATGAGGATGCATGGTTGCTGCATATATATATTTTGTATCCATGTAGAAGTCAATATTTCAAGACATATTTCATCAGCATGCTTGCTCTAATTCTTAAACACATTATGGGAACAGAAATACCTTCATTTATAAATACAATATATTCCAAAGAAACTATGGGAACCTTGAATATCAGTTCTCCAGGAACATTATGTGGTTGCCAATGGAAAATGTATTTTTGAGAAGCTACCTACACTAAGGCCAGCCATGGAAATAATGACAAATCAGTAGTGCTACTGTTGTTTTACTTAGTTAATGGTAAGCTTTTGCTAGAGTTAAATGGGAATAATTCTGTTATTATTCCTGAATAACCTATTCATCTAAATTTATACTTTTTCATGTGAATGAACAATTCATTTTCCAGTTATTGTAGTAACTTAAAAAAGAAGTAGAAATATTTTATTGCTATATTCACAAGAAAATCAGTTTCCACCACAGTAAAAATGTCATTAAAAGAGGAAAGATAAAAGTCTATCAGAATTAATGGAAAAGGTAAATTTTTAGAACCTCAAAAGTAAATGCAGGGTGGAAGCAACCCAAGTCTCTGAGCACAGATGAACAAATAAACAAAACAGTATATCATACTAGGGTATAGTATTTAGCTTTAGAAAGGAAGGGAACTCTAACCCATGCTACAACATGGATGAACTCTGAAGATATTATGCTAAGTGAAATGGTCAGTCACAAAAGGGCAAATGATGTATGATTTCACTTATATGAGGTCCTTAGAGCAGTCAAATTCTTGCAGACCAAAAGTAGACTTATGGTTGCCCGGGGCTGCGGGGAAAGGAAAATGGAATGTTAGTGTTTAATGGTATGGAATTTTAGTGTGGGAAGATGGGAAAAGTTCTAGAGATGAGTGGTGATAACAGTGGCACATGTAAATGTGCTTATTGCCACTGAGCTGTACACTTAAAAATAGTTACAATGGCAAATTTCATGTTTCATATATTTTACCATAATGTAAGAAATGAGTGCAAGATCTAAATGTAAAATGTAAAAACTGTAAAACTTAGAAAAAACATAGGAGAAAAATTTCACTACCTTGAATTAAGCAAAGACTTCTTAGATCTGAAACCAAAAGCATGAGCCATAAAAGAAAAATTTGATAACTTGAACTTCATCATAAAAATCATATTTTTCTCTGCAGAAGACACTGTTAAGAAAATGAAAAGATAAACTAGAAGAAAATATTTGCAAATCACATATCTAATGAAAGATTTGTATATACAATACACAGAGAATTCTGAAGACTCAACAGTAAGAAAACACAAAACCCAATTTACAAATGGGTAAAATAATTGAACAGACACTTTGGCAAAAGTAAGTACACAGGTGCAAAGACGACCAATATCACTAGCCATTAGTGAAACAAAAACAAAATCATGATGAGATGCCATTACATGGCTATTTGGATGGATAAAATTTAAAAGTCCTGACAATACCAAATGCTGACAAGGACATGGAACACTATGGACTTCAAATGACAAGACAAGTATATGTAGAAAACACAAAATAATATACACATTATTAGAGTCGACTTCTCCTGTATAGCTACATGAGTCCTTTTATCTCCTGCCAGTCTTTGATCTAATGTCAACTTCTTAGTGAAATCTCCTGCTATGGAATGTTTATCTCTCCTGACGTTCACAATTTATACGTTGAAACCTAATCTGCAATGTTATGGAATTAGGAGGTAGGGTTTTAGGGAGGCAGTTGGGTCCTGAGCATGCAGCCCCAATGAATGGTATTAGTGTCCTTTTAAAAGAAGCTCTAGCAGTGCCTCATCCCTTCTGCCACATGAGGATACTGGGAGCAGATGGCTCTCTGCGAACAAGAAAGCTGGCCTTGACCAGACACCATATCTACCAGCACCCTGATCTTTTTCTTCCAGTATCCAGAGTTGCGAGAAATATATTTCTGTTGTTTATAAGCCACCTAGTCTCTGGTACTTTTTGTTACAGCAGGCTGAAGACACTAACTCATCTCTGCACACCACCTTGTTCAACATTGTAATGCATCTTCAACCAGCACTCTCAATCCCTAGTACATTATCTCTGCCTTCCCCACTTAGCATCTGGCACCCTAAAATGCTATTTACCTAATTTATATGTTTACCATCAGTCTCCACCTGTTGGAATGTAAACTACGTGAGGACAGCTATATCTTTGCCTGTTTTGTTCAGTGATGTACCCCGGAGCCACATTCAGTGCCTAGAATGCACTACATGCCCAATAAATATATGTTGAATAAAAGCAGAAGCTTCAGCGTTCATATTCACCAGGTAGTTTGCTGTTTGCACCTTTTGCCCCAGATGAAAAATATCCCCTCATTGGTTTGGCCCCCCCTTACCTAATGAAGCTAATTTCATCTCATACCTTGACTTGCATTGACATCTTCAGTCAGTGTACTTTTATTCTCTATTTTTATAAACCTCACCTTTATATTTTAAGCACTGCTCTTAAGAACTTTTCCTGGTTTCTCTTCTTTACTTTATCCATGAGTCTTGCTGCCCTGGGATTCCTTTCTTGACCTTTTTACAGTTTTTTCCTCTCAGGTCTCATCTACATCAGGGGTATTAACTGTCAACTAGCAGCAGAAAATACATACATCTCAGGACCTCCAGTTTCCAACCTGGGTTATGACTGACTGACGATTAGCTACCTGAATCCATACAGAAATACATCAAGTCAACGTGCTCTATACTATTACTTCTGACCACTGTTCTGGCCTCACGTCCCCTCTTGCTCAAGAATCAGTGCAAATGATTCTCCCCATCACCCAACCCTCATATTTTGGAATTATTAGTGATTCTCCCTTTCTGCCACTCCTCACATCCATTCGGTCTCTAAGAGAGTTGCTCAGGTGTGCGCAATGCTTCTCTCCTGGATATCTTTCAGGATCAAAAGGGGACTCTAAAAAATGTCGATGCCTGTGCTCCATCCCAGACATTTTGATTTAATTATTCTGGGCTTGGGTTCAGGCTTTGGTGTTTCTGAAAACTCCCTGAGGAAGGTTCATGAGCAGCAAAGGATAAAATCCCCTGGGAGAGGAAGACTGTAGGCTTTAGAGTTGGACATACCCATGTAGCTGTTGAACCTACATGAGGATAAGACTCTCATCCATACATAGGGATTCCAACATCAGACTCAAAGGCTTACTGTGTAGATTAAAGAAATACATATTTATAGTTTCTGACAATAAATAGTAGGTACTCAAATGTATCATAGCCTTTGTCTCTTCAGTTTTCTAATCTGTAAAATGGGAATAAAAACACTTACTTTATAGGCTACACTGAGCAAAGGTGAGTTCCATCAAAGTAATTGTCCCTAACTGTCCACCTTACTGAGATTAGAGGCTGTAAATGTTCCTTCTCTCCCCAGTCCCATTTTTATTGCTGCCATGCTGGTACTCACCCCCATGGCATTGTACCTGCTAAGCTCCTATTCCATGACCAGGTCCAAAGTACCAGTGCCCCAGTCGTGTCATTACCCTGCTTAAAACTCTTCACGGACCACTGAATTCCACACTCCCTGTGCCCCACCAGGAAGGGAAGCAACGAGTCAATTCGAGCCTTGCCTCCGGAAGCCAGCTCTTCTGCCTTATATACCAGATAATGTAGATCCTCGATGTTCATAAATGAGAGGTACACTTTCCTTTTGCTCTTTGCCCCCACATCCTCCCCACAGTCTACCTACTGAAAGTCTACCCAATATTAATTACCCTTTTCAAATGCATTTGTCCTTAACTGGGTGGTGAAACCTTCTGCGGGGTCATTTGAGGGCTGGCAGGAAGGGCCTTTTCTATGGAAAGGTGCCCCAGTTTATTGTGGTTTGTAGCGGCATTATCCTTACTCAGTCTTCGCTTTACAACATTGAAACTCTTACGTTCAAATGTTTCTGCAGGAACCACTGAGCTTTTATCAATCTTCAGTTTCCGACTTCTAGCCAGTTTCCTGGCCCAGAGCATAGTCTCACAGGGACAGACCCCGGATGGAAATGTTTTGGCGGGGAAGAAGGATCAACAGCTCCTGCACCCTTCACGTCCATTCCCCAGACTGCTTTCCTGTGGTGCAAAGCAGATCAGCGGACGAAGCCCCGGACACCTACATTCTGAAGCCTCCTCAGGGCCCAGAGGATAGAATCTAAATTCGCCTGGCTGTTACTCTAAGGCTGCTGGCCTGGCCTGTTTCTCTCTGCCTGACTGCCGCCTCATTCTCTGGCTCCTGGCCATGGGCCACTCTGCACCTCTGTCTCCTCCCTCATCTCTTTTTTTCTCCTGCAGGATCCTGCTCTTGTTTCAGGACTTAGCTCAGGAGTCACCTCACCTCCCTGAGGTCACTGTCACTGTCCGGCCTCAGAGGGCTGTGTGCCCTGGGTTCACCCCTCTCAAAATGCTTCTCAGACACACAGTAACACCCGCTTCATGACTGTAGCTATGGTATCTTGTTTATCCGTTCTAGGACCTGACAGGCTCCTAGGAAGAAATCAACAAATGAAAGACCCAGGAGAGAAAAGGAGCATTGTGACCTCTGCTTGCAATCCTCCAGGTGACACATCTATTCTATTCTTACACATTAAACAAACATTAAAACAGCCATAAAGAGAAATATTTAGAATGTTATTTCACAACATTTGGGAAGACTAGGAAACTATATCTTTGGAAAAGCTATAGTGAAAAAAATTATAAAAAATTTCACTCCCCAACCTTGGTTATCCTATGTTTCTTAAAAACTTTTTAATTTTTCATGTCTGCTTGTGAGTCTTATATATGTGTTTGGTAGCTACAAAACAGAAATCGATAGTTTAGGTCCAAAAAAACATTGACTTCAACTTTATGTTTCATTTGCAGTGGGATGCTGTACCATCTACTTAAAAAAATAACCCTTGGAAAAGTGGTTACTTGTCATTTACATATTTTAATGTTGGCAATAAAGTGGAAAGTGGTTAAGCTTAATAAATCTGTACGGTCATAAGGGAAAGATGGAGATTAATTCTGAATGGGTTGTCGCTGCTACAATCAGTAGAGCATATCACAGTCGTGCATTAAGGGAACACCGGACTGGTAAGGTGAAAGACAAGAACCACTAAACAAGTGGCCTCTTGGGAGTTAATGAAAAATCTCTTTCTCCAATAGGAAAGGAATACCTTTTAAAATAAATAATACCATATGGATACTTAGGCATATGGATGGCTTGTAAATGCTCTACATCAAAGTGTTATTTTTACATTTCCAACATAACAAATACACTAAACAGGTGTTTTAAAATGTCACACTTTGAACAGCAGTAATTTGATTACCATAATAAATTCACTTCTTAGTAGTATCACTGAAATATTGAAATAGAGACAGTTTATATGTGATATACTTCAACTTTATATTTAGAGGTGGTTTTGGATTTTAGCAAATATTTTTTATTTCTTTCTTGAAATCAGAGACCCAATTTCAGTGATCTAATTTATTCTGCAATATGACAATGGATCAGTCTTTTTTTTTTATCCACATCTTTGTCACCTGCTGCTTTGTTTTTCCCAACAAGGAACCTTCCTATTGGATTCAAACTTAAATAAATCAGAAAGGACTCTAGGTTACTTGTTCCTATACTTATCGATTAGAAGTTTTCCTTTAAAAATAATGCTCTTCTCTGGAAGCTTAAATATAAATATTCAAAATCAAAAAAATAGTTAAATAAATACTTTACGCTTTACTTTTAGAATAATTTGACCTTGCTCAATGATATAATATTTGAATAGTGTCTAGCATTTGTAATAAAAAAAAAGTCTGCTTCTAGCTATAAATATGATGCTCCTAATATTATAGAAAAACCATAGTAACAGAATGTTTAGTGAAAGGAACAGAATATGAAGTGCAAAGAGCATACATGAACTATGTTTTAAAAAGCCTATGAATTGAGAAAAAGAACCTTAACATGACTGTGTGTGATGGTAGAACAAAGGAGACATTTGTTTTATAATTTCTACTCAAACATTTTCATATATTTCTTTTATGGAATTACATAACCTTAAAATGAATTAAAATATTACAAGTAAAGCAATTTTTTTTCATTTTATCTCTCCCCCAACTACATAGGTCTGTTGAATATTTACTTCTTTAGAATAAAAAAGGGAAAAATAATAGAAATTAGAGGGGTCTGTGCGGATGGGGGATAATCTTTCTGGACTTGTGAAGCTGCACCAAGATTAGCACTCATTTGACTATTCTTTCAACAAATACTAAGTTTCCAGTAATTGTAGTAACAATAATAACTAGTATATAAATAGCTCTTTCTGTGTTATAGATGGTAAGCAATGGATTATCTCATTTAACCACTAGTTCAACTTTGTTAGACAGATATTAATTTTATCCTAAAGGGGAACATTGAGCCTCAGGATGATGTAGTGACCTACAAGTGACTTGCTTGTAGGTGTGGGCGTTGGTGCATGGAGCCCACACAGCCCTAGGTGACCCTATCCTACAGGCAAGGTCAAGGGCAGTGCCGGAAGCTAGACCTTCTGAGTGAAGGCTCAAGTCTCTGCCATTGGGAAAGTGAACAATCCAAAGTTGTGTTTTCCAGTGGAACTTTTAGTGATGATGGAAATCTGTACCGTCCATCACGGCAGCCGCCAGCCACACACGGGTACTGAATACTTGAAATGAGGATTTCAAATTTTAGTTAATTAATTTACACTTAAACTTAAACAGCTAAAAATGACTAGTGGCTTCACTACTGGACAGCTCAGTTCTAAAGGTGGAGGCAGGTCTAAAGTGGCACTTATAGAACAACATTCCAAAGAGCTAATAATGTTTTACAAATAAAATAGTGATCCAAATACTCTTGGAAAAGGTGATCTGCTACTATTGCAGTGTGTATACACTGCTTTCTGGGAGTAATGAAAAGTTTCTCACTTAAACTGGAGACACAATTTTAACTGTATTAAATGGAAATAACTTATATTCAGGTTGCTAGCATTTATTTTTATGCCTGCTCCAAGAGGAATTTATTAGAATCAATTGAATATTTTAATTTTAAGTGATTGTGCATGGAAGCTCTATTTTTTTTAGAGAAAAAGTGTATGTAAATATTCTTTTTTCTCTCTCAGAAGAGTAGTCTTGTAATGTACCAAGATGTGAACAAATAATCCAGGTGGAAACTCTAGGGATAAAATTCTAATCTTTGCTTGAAGTAACAATGCTACATCTTAAAAGGAGAATTGTGGGCCAAAAAGGCATGCATTTAGTTTTAAATTTAGATATTAAATCACAGACTTGATAATTTGAGTGAAGAGCAGAGATTATAAAATCCTTAACTTGAGAAGCCAAACACTTGGTCTGTTCCTTCTTTAATTTATTGTATTTGATTTGCTGTCTCCATTACATGTCAAATTTTCTTCTAAAATAATCTCAGGATTTCCATGTATTAAATATTAAGCCTTTTACAAGAATTCTGGATGTAAAACATCTAAGGTAAAGTTTAAGGATAAATAAGAATCCCTCAAAAAAACAATTACCAAGATATCTTAAACTTCTTTGGAATAAAGTACAACATAAATAATTTTGTAGAAAAGCAAATATATTAGAAAAGTTATTTCTTATAAGTAAAATTATCATTCTTACTAAGCAGTCAATACTTTGTGGAGATTATTAGATTTAATTAGTTTTCTGGGTGGACTCCTGATTAAATGGCTCCCATGATTAAATGCAACCCAGTTCAGAATGCAAACTTGTGTTTGCATATATTTTACAACTAAAGATGACATACAGTAGGATGGTTAAGATCAAAACATCTGCAAGAAAGGAAGCAAATCATTCCTCAGGAAATTTTGGCAACTGTTTAATTCCTTTATCTTTTAAAGAAAATCAGATAATTTTATCTCACCTTTAAAAATAAAGCAATATCTTTGCATCTTTGCTTCTAAGGCTTCATATCCTGTGTCAAGCTAAGGATACAAATGTGGAGTGTGTGTGATGGTTCACTGTTCTACAAGAACATAAACATTCTAGGAACGATTTGTTGCCTGCCTGTGTTAGGCTCTAATCTTATTCCATCTCTGGGTGACCATCCTGGGCCAGTCTGCCGACAGGCGGAAGCTGGCTGCTGACCCCTGGCTCCATCCGCGCGACTCAGAGCAAGACATAGGTCAGTTCCTTCCCTTCCTTCCTTCAGACCGTCCCTCCCTCTCTCTTTCTTTTCTTCCTTTCTACTTTTCTTCCTTTTCCTGCTCTATCTCTCCTTCCTTTCTTTTTAAGGTGGCACATATTTCCTCCAGCAGTAGACCTGGGAAGAGAACATTTCTAATTCCCATGATCTAAAAGGCAAACAAAATAAGAAATGGAAAACCCATCTTCTGGGACACTTTTAAAAAATGGAGTGGAAGAGGGTAAAATCACCTGTCTCTCTCCATCTATCTGTCTGTCTTCTCTCTATATGTAGCAGGGGACATATGAGAAGAAGAGTCATCAGATGTAAAGAAGAAAGAAGGGGTTTGATTTCTTCAAGAATGTGAGTTTTTGTCCCATGATTAATACACCAGAAGTGATAAAAAGGAGAAAACTAGAAAGCAGAAGCTTGAGGAGAGGTAACGCATTAGCTTTATGGTGACCGAGAATAGATGTCACCATTTGACAATGTATTTCAAATGTGGGCTTCAGGGAAATGGATTTCACATGACACGCAGTATGAAGTCACTGTTAATATTTAAAATAATGGTGAGAATTAGGTCATTAATGAACAGATTATTCTAATAGAAATAACCAGATGAACTGGGTGGACTGGGGTGGGGAGCTTGGATAGAATGGCTTTATATTCGTTATATACCATATCATCTTAGCTCTTAATAATATCTGGAGAACACCTATGACAACTTGCCATCCAGATCTGGAATCTATTTTGTGCTATTTCTGAAATGTGTCCATTCAGACTCTCAAAAGACCTTCCAATGACTGGGAGCTTACCATTTCCCTAGGAATCCCATTCCATTTTTCAATAGTGCTTAGTAAGATTTGTCCTTATTTTGAATAAATATCAGTTCCTTATTAAGTTTACTTCCATTTGAATCCAAATTCTTCCATAAGGAACAACACAGATGAGTTCCACTCCCTCTTTCTCTTGATAAGGCTTCAAACATTTAGAGGCATCTATCACAGCTTCCCCCAAGCCCCCACCACGTCTGCTCTTCTCCCTGATAAACTACACACGTCTTCAGCTCTTCCTCTTAGGACCTCACTGTCCATCCCCTTCCTGCTCATGCTCATTTGTTCACATTTACATTGCTTTTAAAGGAAACACCATATTTGAGATGCACTGATTCATCGGTGGCTGGACCAGAGCAGAATATGCTGAGATCTGATGTTAGCAACAGATGGCCAGCAACCGTGGCCATGATGAGTCACAGATCCTGAGAAGCAGGAAGGGAGAGAGGCCAGCCATCACCAACAGACTTTCTAAAACGCAAGTGGGCCCACGTACTCCATTTTAAAAATCAAAAATCAAGGCAATGTAAGACCCCCAAACACAGAGAAGAGAAAAATAAAGTCAACCTTTCATCATCTCAAACCTAAGAAATACTTCTCAAAGGAACACATAGATGAGTGAGTGCAGTATGAAAGAAGGTAGAGGGTGATACTTCCATTATTCTTCTCAATATAGAAGCAACACAGAGGCCCTGTTGGTTTTTGGCCATGAAGACACGTATCAGTGTTTCCATCTTTGAATCTGGCATCGTCACGTTTGGCAAATCCCCACAGTAAACTTCAAAGTGCCCACGGGTCTTCCAGCTACGGCATTTTTAATGCCTAAGACTTTTTTCTCATTCTTTCGTAGAACCTTTAATAACCACAGATGAAAACATTCCCAGCCCTTAATAGGGCTGAAGGCATTAACGCTGCACCTATAAACAGCTGTGCATCTGCTCAGTTCACGTTAGTGGGTCCCTATTATGAAAATACACACGTTAGATGCGTTCGTGGCTTTGCCTCCTTGGAGGGGGAGTAGCTGTGGACCTGTCATTCACTGATAGTAGGAGGTTGCCCATGGTAACACAGGCTCCGGTGTCGCAGAGAACAAAAGGCAAAGATAATCTGAATCAGAGAATTGCAGGTCTGGAAGGCACAATAGAAGCAATCCTGTTGTCTTCCTAACCTTTAGAATGATTTGAAATACCTCGAAATATCCAGTGGCCTTTTATTTGGTGGTGGAATTATGTGTATTTCAAGGTTTATCTATTTTTGTTTATTTGTGTCTTACCATTTTTATTCAGTGCGTATGTATCACCTTTTAATATGAATAGTATAATTTTTTCACTTAAAAATTGATGAGATTTGGTTACTAATAATAGTTACATATTCATTAAAGGGTCTCCCACAAAGTTTGCACAGAATTAGGGTCAATTAGCTGCCAGTTAAACAGAGAAGTGGAACTGCTTCTTCTTAAAAGGAGGCGACAAAAGAGGTCACTGGCACAGCTCCAGCTGGGTTTGGACGTCGCTCCCTCCTCAGGGTCAGCTGGCGGGGGGGATGCTGTGCCAGGCATGGCTCCACGTTTCTGAGCTGACCCAGAACAAGAGTTCTGCCAAGGGGGCTGGGGGTTTGGTCTTCCCAGGCCATCCTGTGTTCCCTGGGACTTCTTCTTTGCCATCTGGCGCAGCAGTGGTTCTCAGTGTGAGAACCCCATGTCATCACAGTCAGCATCACCTGAAAATTTGTTAGAAACACAAATTCCAAGGCCCCACCCTAGACCTAATGCATCAGAAACTGGGCATGGAGCCAGTCATCTGCGTTGTAACAAGCTCTTCTGGAGATTTTGAGCTGGCCTGGAGACACAGCTGCAGGGACTGGGTCCATCACAGAAGCTCTCCTCCTCAGCATCCCGGAGGCCTTCTGACCAGCACTGCATCGCTAGCTCCTTGTAAGACAGCTACCGAGGAGACTGAGTGAGTCTGACGGGAGCAGCAGCCCTGCTTCTGATGCTCTGTTTATATCATTGCTGTGGAGCAGTGTTTGACTGCCAGATGTCAGGACTGATGCAGAATTCAAGAGTGGGGAAGAACTTGAGGTGTTTTCTAGGTCTCTGCTGTTTCTCTTTATTTCCAACATGCCACGAGCATGAAATACAGCCTGGCTGCATTGAAAACAACAGTGCCTATTTTTTTTCTTCAAATGTACAGAAATCCTTTTTCCTGTGTATGGGTGGCAATTTGCTGCCGGAAGCTTCCAAACCATGGCTGCACTGTGAACAAAATGCTCTTAGAGGCTGAGCCCTGGGACCTCTTTCTCCCAAACAAACAAATAAACATGAATGCTGTGTCTAAGTCCAGGTGTCAACAGGCTTGCCAATACCTACTGTGTTTAAGGGATTTTATGGGCAAGGTGTCTCAACTGGGAAAAAAATCAAATACAAAGTCCATGGACTTAAGGTGTTTTCACTCTGGTTGGGCAGAAAAGGCTTGCGAATAGTCGTAAGGAAATGTATTGTTCCCACAACAGTAAAACAAAACAACGCCAAGTGAACAGGACCCATCTGTGTCCCTGGAACGGGGAGCTCTTATGAAAGAGCTGCTCAGAAACAGTACATAACCCATGACCACTGCGGGTTCCTGAGCGAGGGAATGCAGGCTAAAAACATCCTAAGTATGGAAGGATCGCACCAGGGACACGTCACCTCCTTAGCAAGCATGTGTCCCAGACCCACGCTGGGTGCTGTGTCATGGCAGCGGGCAGAGGCGCAGCTCATGGGGATTTTTGATCCTAGTAGGGGACAGACATGAAACCGCCATGGAAATAAGAACACTGGATACTTTGGAATAGTCTTAGGGCTGTGAGGACAACAGGACAGGATGGAGGCATTGCTCTAAGATCCACCTGGGTTCTGGCATCTCAGTCCCAGCAGAAGGTGGCCGGCTGTCAGGGATGCGGCAGTGCAGAGCAGGACCCTGACGAGGAGCCGGCCACGGGAGGTGGACGAAGATGCCTTTCAGCGTCCTTCATTCACGGGCACCTGGACTCTTGTTCCCTATCTTCTTGCTGGCAAACCAGTGTTGTTAATCTTCGTATCAGTGATAGCATCTTGAATTTGAATAATGCTTTGCAACAGCGATGGTAACCATGTCAGGTAGACAGAGAGACCCTACACAAGATGCTTTAACACTAAATAAATCATCTCTGCTGAGTAACTGAAGAGGTCCTCTGTGCCTCAGAGAAAGAGTCTGAGAAAACTGCTCTAGTCCATTTTCTGATTAAAGGGCCAGTGCAGTGGCTTGGGCAGTATCTCATATGGTAAGATAAACTTCCCACGAACAGGCTAACAGCATCTCAGCCCTTCACTCAGAGTGAAGGCTTATCAATAAGCCCGCACAACTGCAGGTTAAATAGGCTTTCTGGTTTGCTTGTTGTTTTAATTAGTCGTCACTGTCGCTGTCTGAGCCACTTGTTTCCATACAGGCTGACTATTTCCAACCAGATTTTGGACTTGGGTTGGATTTATTTTCTGGAAGGGATCTTACCAAAAAATTCCCCCAGTGGTCAGTAATCACACTTAATATGCATAATATGAAGGTGCTTGAGACCTTCTAGATTTGGTAGGTTTTCTCATTTTGAGATGTAATGTGTTTTTTAAATTAAAGAATAAAAAATTAAAGTGTGCTTTTGATCCGTGTGTGTCTTTTATAAAAAAGGAATTTAACTGTTCAAGTATAAAAATACAGCTATCCTTTGAAGCAAGACTAATACGATTTGTAAAAGTCTACTTCATTAGAATATGTGGAGTGTAAATTTAAGTGTTTTATTGCAAAATTCACTCTTATGGTGAATTTAGCATATATATTAGAATAATTTAAATAGGATGTTCTAGAACAGCAGCCTAACAGCATTGCCAGTATCTGTCCTAGTATCAATATCTGAGTAATAACCTGCTCTCTTGGCTAGAAGTGGAGATGTAAAACATACAAAGAAGGCACTGAAATTCTAAGACTAAGTAATCATTATTTATTTGTTAAAAAATAAAAAGGAGAAATAAAATTGAAAAGGCCTCTAAGACCAGTGTTGCATGTAGTGCAATACTACTAGGAAACTTCAATGGGTTTTACTCACATGCGTATGTGAGCCTCCGAGTAGTGGGCTCTGTGTGTCCCGTGCACCCCGTGTGCCTCGCCTGCCCCTGCTCAGCTGCTCCGTCCACTATAATCAGCTGCCTTCTTAGCATGTTACTGTTTCCCTGGGTCAGGGTGTCACCCTCACTCAGTGAATGGGAGCAAAAATCAAAGACTTAAAATCACTGCCCCGAAATACAGTGCTGCTTGGGCCGTGGTGGGCTCCATGTGAATCTCGGCTTTTACATATTAAGTAGAACTGCTTTGTCCCCTGGCTCTCGGCTAAGGATGAAAAGAGGAGTTTTTGAATGAGGATTAGAAAAAGACCTTAGAAGTACTTGGTCTGGAAGCTATTTTTTTCCACTCAACATGTTCAGAGCACCACGGTTACGTCTTCCTTTATAGTCTGGGTTCTTGCTTCTAAGTCTCAGCCTTTGGAGGTACAGTTAGGGTTAGTCAACCTTCCTGAATCTCACTGAGTCCTGAGTTCCACTGTTGGCTTCCACCTCACCTTGCAACCCACAGAAAAGTAAAGCCAAAAAACTCCAATAATGGAAAAAAATTTGGAAAAAAAAACAAAACAATAGCACAGATACCCATAATGAGACCGGCATACAAATACAGAGTGAACATTTCCATGTGTTACATAGCTGGCTTTGTAATGTATACATTGTTAGACAATATCCTTCAGTTAATACCTCTCATATCATTAAACACTCATCTACAATAAGGATTTCAGGAGGTGCAGAGCCTGCCTCCTAACAATGCATCATGATCTAGCTAGCCTGACACCTATTGTGGAACTCCAAGTTGTATCTATTTTCTCACAGTCATAGACAATGCTGCAAATAACAAAAGTGAACATAATTCTCATTACACATCTGGAGTTTTCTTAGGATACATTCTTAACAATGTATTTGGTGGTCCAAATATGTACACGTTTAAGGGTTTTGTTCTATCAGCAAATTTCTCCCCTAGAAAGCCAATCTATTTTATGCTCCCATCAGTGGTGGTCCCAATTTCATGCCTCCCTGACCAAATGGAACATCAAAGTCTTTTTGAAAATATTTGGTAATCAGATGAAAGTGTGTTTTATTATTCTTTTAACTTGGCATTAAGTTGTCTACATTTCCTATTTAAGAAGTTGGTTGGTCATAGATGGTTCCAATTTTTCTATTTAAAAAATTATCTAGTTTTTCTCTCCTGACTTTATGCTTTGGGAAATTTCCCTCTACCTTCAGATCTTAAAAAATGTCTTTCAGAAGACTTTTTTCAAGTTTCCTGTTCTCCTAAAAATAGTCCTCATTTAGGAGTTCACAGCTGTATGTCTACATGATTAGAGCAACACACGATGGATAACTGTTAATTACAAATCCTTCTATTGCCATACTGCTTGGTGCTCCAACTCTATGTTAAGCCTGAAGTCTATTCCTCTCCCTTGCACACTGCTAATTAGGACAAGGATTTCCAGGTTGGAAGGCCCCATAAAGGCCCCATAGTTGAATTAACCATCTATAGTTAGCAAACATTCATGCCTTCAGCTGTAATGTACTGAGGACCCACTAGGTTCCAGACTCGATGCTGTTCACAGAGAGACAGTGACAACAAAAGTGTGCATGCACACGCACGCACGCACACACACACACACACGCACACACGGTGACTAGTGTGGTTTAGCAGTTTTACCTAGGTTAACAGGCCAGAGGTATTTATTTTTCCCATAAGTTTCTTATTCACAGCCTCTGCCCTTTCTCCACAAGCTTTGTCAGGTAGAGGTCAGGGGGAGCCCTGTGTTCTGATCCTCCCCTCCTGGAGGAGCTTCTGCACTCATTTCCTAGCTGTGTTGTCTCTCTCATTATGGATTTCCTCTGCTGGTCCCTGGGCTTTTGATTGGTACTACTCTCTCACTGTCCTCTCTGTCTAAGGGTCTGGCGGGGGAGGGGACGCTGCAGCTTATGGCATTCTAGGGACTGTTGTGGTGGGGGGCCAGGAGATTGAGCTGTGGCCCAGGGGCAGCCCCAGAATCTGCAGATCCAGCTTAGTGATGGAAAGACTGATTGACACTTTCTCATTAATGTAGAAATGATGAATGGCCTGCAGGAAACTGAGTCTCCCATTCTATACCAGGGCCTTTGGTCACCTTGGAAATGGAGTCGGAAACTCTCCAAAGGGTAAGTGTAGCCACAGGTTGGGGCACAAACCTCACCTTGCTCTAAAGTGCTGCGTCTCTCTTGTTCTTCTCTGCAGCTGCTCCCCTCAGATGGTCTCAGGGAAGATCTGTTCTTCCTCACTGGGCGAGCAATGGAAGCCAGAGAGTAGAAACAGACTCAGCTTATGAATGCCTGTCTCCGCTGACTCCTTCACCTTGCTGCTCCTGTGATAGGGCCCTCACATTGCAGAACATGTGGCATGGTGGCTCTCACAACATTTTTCTCTTCAGTGACTCTGGGAGTAGATCTTTTTCCTGGTGAGTCAGTAATGTCTGGCTTTGAGGGGCTCATCTCTGCCCCAATGGAGGATGGCACAGGGGCTCAAAGAATGTGACCACAGAGGGGAAAGCTGTGGAACCAATACCTCTCACAGTGACAGTGCATGTCATTTCGTTCCAAGCACACAGGAACTCTAAACTGGCAGGTACACACATGTACAAATGCAGAAAGACTTACGTACAGACATACCACAAGTAACAGACACATTTCTGCATTCTGAAAGAGTCCTGCTTGAGAGTTTTTATCAGTATTCATACTTTCAGAAATGACCTGTGTTCCAGGGATGGTACCTCTGATGGCAGTGAGAGCTGGAAGCCTGAAAAATTATACTCTAAGTGCTGCTGGGTACATTTCCAATGTCTATTCAAATTTTTACTTACCCAAGGCCTGACTTATTTTATCTAGTCACCTAAGATCATTTGGTTTCTAGATGCTAGGCCTATAATAATTTTCAAAGAGCCTGAACTAAAACACTGTATTTTGTTTTTTTTTCCAAGCTTACTGTAGAGGCTGCAGGAATATGAATACTCCTTTATAATTCTGAGACCCATTAAGTAGATGAGGTCGGGAAGCTACTAGAATTCTGGCTTTCTAGGGACTGTTATCTGTCCATTATCTGCATAACCATATTAATGACTAAAGTTTAATTATGAATAAATATCCAGGGAATTAAGATTTTTTATCTAATTAAACATTCCAATAATTCAACAACTCAAGTCTCTGAAATTTTAAAGACAGCAGATAGGGTGACCTCAGACTGATTCCCCAGGCCCTAGACTGATTGAAGGGAGCCGACTTAGGACAAATAAAACTAAGAACTACATCACATGGTGCCAATTACCTGCAAAGATAGTATCAGCTAAATATTTAATACATTCACAGATGACAGAAGCAAAAATGGTTTGCTACAGGGACAGGGCCTTCACCTGCTGGGATGCAAATAACAAAGACAACACCAGCGTTCACAGAATGTCCCTGGAAGCCACTGTGGCCCACTGCCTGCCTCCCATTTCACAGATGACAGAGTAATTATGCTCACAGTGGCGAGAGTCCATGAGATCTGGGGGGAGGCTACAGTCCAGCCCAGTGCCAGGACTCCTGAGCTCTGAGGTCTTAGGAAGGTCAGATAACCTTAACTCTTCATTTCCTCACCCATAAAACAGAGAGGATTCTTTTGTTTCAGGTTTGAAGTGAGCCTTAAATGAGATAATTTTGGCAACGATCCCAGCACTGTGCCTGGCACCTTTTTCCATCCACAGTGACAATTCCCTCTGTTCCAATCCTTGGTTATTGCTCTTGAGTTTTTGATCTACCATATACTGTCAGAGCAGAAGGTTAACTGCAGTAGCTCTGAGTTTTTCCCCTTCAAATAAAATGAAATACGCTCCACATTTATTTCATCACATTCAATGACCATTATGCTGGAGGAAGACAGTGTGGTATGCGGCCAGAATGAGGACTTCACTTCACAAATCAGGGGGTGTAAAATCATTCTGAAGCTTCTGTCAATCTGCTCCTTGTAAATATGGGTCCCTGCTACAAGACGCTCATTCCCAAGGAGAGGGATTGAAATAAAATTTAGTTCACTTCACATAATAGAAATGACATTTATTCTATGTAAAAATAGCACCCAGGTGGATTCAAAGATGTGTCATATCATTCAACATATTTCTGGAAAGTCTGCTGTTAAGAATTCTGAGCACTAAAGGAAGGCATGGATAAATAAAGAGAGCAAATGTGTAAAATAATAAAGATCATTCAATGTCTGCACGTGAAGAAAAATCTACCAAAGTAATGTGTGTGGAAGTACCTAATATGTCACCTGGCACACAGGAGGTGCTTAATAAGTACCAGGTATCCCCTGAGCAAGCTACCCAGCTCCTTTTCCTAACTAAGAACTCTTTCATGTGGTCATCCTACCTTGAATCCAATAATGTCCCTGCAGGAGCATCATTCAAATGCAGCTTTACAGATAGATAATGACATCACCACTCACAGATGGCCACGTCAGCTACATGACCCTTAGCAGATCTACAGCAGTCACATTTTCAAAATGATAATATTGCATCAGAACTGAAAAAAACATGATATGGAAATCTGATTTAAAAAGAAAAAACTAAGATTGATAATAGTACAGTCAAAGCGCAGCGGAAGAGCTAGACAGATGCCCGGGGTTTCAGACAGGGTTCCCAGTCAGGGATCACGGCTCCTTCTTCTGAAACTATGAAAACAAACTCCAGGCTTAGATGATTTTCACTGAGTAAAGCTCTTAAGCTCTTCCAGTTCTAGATCTTTGTTGGGTCTTCCAAACTCATGATGTCAGCACATCGGGTCTGAAAAGTCAGCTTCTTCTCTCCTGGGTATTGTTGTCACTAAGATGGGGAGAGGGAACCATCCCAACTTCTTGATTCCCTTTGCCCCTGACGGTCCCTCCACTGAGCCTCACTTTCAGTGATGCAAGATGATGACATTTTCATGGATCCAAGGAGAGAGGGAGAGAGAGACAGGGGGTGGGGACCGCAGGTGGCCATCAGGTCTACCAAACCTATGAGCTGTCACCTGGATGTGGTTTCCTCGCCTGAAGAAAGGCAGGGACAATGTCACACCTCAGTTGCCCAAACCCTGCAAAGCAAACACATTCGTTTCCAGCTGTTACCCTGACCACTGCCTTGGCTGGAAAGGACAGAAGGAGTGCTCAGTATGCCCAGGAGCTGAAGCCCCTGACCTTTGTTCCCTCGTGGAGCCATGTGTCACTGAATGATCCCTATTGTAAACAGCACAGCCTCATTTGCCCCCAAGAGAGGGGACTGCTTGTCAATAACAAGGAAGAATTGGAAGCAGCCTGAAATGAAGAAACAGGCAAACATTTAATTATTGATCAATAAACACAATCCAATGATTGGAAAGAAAGTCTTAGCATCACTTACTTGATTCCCTCATTTTCTGGTCTTTTCTAAATGCTCACAGTAACTATCCTTTGCTAACAGAGCTACTTCAAAGGGAAGGAGAGGTCTCAGTCCCTTTCTGACTTGTGTGTCTTTGACAATTTAACGCACAGGCCTGGGTCCCTGGCTCAGTGCCCTGGCTTTTATTCTCGACAGACTCTGTGACACTGATGAAGGAAGCCAGTCATTTCCACGAGAATGGCCAGCACTTTGTGACTTAGAAAGACCGGAATGTTTCATTTTTCTTTGTTTCCACAAGATTTGGTTTATTACGTATCACCATGTGTTTTTCTCTGAATAGCAGGAATTTTTAATAAGGGGGAAAAAAAAAACCTTCTCCGCCTCAGAAAATGATCCTGAACATATCATTTTGTTAAATACTGACTTTAAAGATTATTCAGTGACTTGAGAACTGGGGCCTTCAGCTTTCCACAGGAAGATGCCCATCACCACCCATTTTTGCTGGGCTGATGGGAGCTTTGGGGAGCAAAGGCCCTTTGTCTCATTTCTGAAGTTTGAGGATTCATGTTCTGATAGTACTTTGCCTGTGCCAAAAGATGCTGGGGAAGTATCAGGCAATTTAGAAAATGTTTCTCTGTTTAAACTTCTCTTAGGTCTCAGCAGAGGGAGCTAAGAGAATGAATTCTTTTTTCCTATCAAAATGTAAGATAACATGCCATCCCATGGATACAGAAATTTTAATCACAGATAATGAGTGACTCCTGATCTGGGACCAGCGCCAGTAGCTCAGCTCTTTCTTCTGCTAAGTTTTGCATCTTCATCTATCGTGCTTTTGCTCTTCCAGAGGAGCCATCACTTTAGCCTGAACTGTCCTCTCTAAACCTCGTCTCAGAGGTTCCAGCCAGACCGGTGCTACACCTGCTAAGGTTGAGGGGCAGGTGGGCCTTCTCCCCCCTCCCCACCAGACTGGAAACAGAGCATAATGTCAGGCCAACCACAAAGCACATCTTCTGTACAAATTTCTGGGAAAAATATTGTAAATATTGTTTTGAACTATCATAAAAGTAACGGATGTTTGTGATGAGAAACAAATTATAAAAGCAGGAGAAAAAAAGAAGAGCCTTGCTTCAAGTGTGTGTTTACCTTCTAATGGAATATTTTCTGAGGCCTCTGAACCCAGCAATGCCCTCATGGGGGAAGGGGAAGGGGCAGTTCTGCCCCACTGGGTGATGATACACAGGCTCCTGAGGGGGGAGGTTAAACCATCATATGAGATCCCGGCTACACTATTCTTCACAAAATAAACAAGCCAAGCCAGGCAGAACTCTAATAGCTGGAAAATGTTTCGTATAACAGAAGCTGTTTAACAAACCCCCTCACACAATGTCCCTTGTCCTGCAAGAAAATGAACCATGGAATTCTAGAGTCTATATGCATTAAGCCAATATACAAACTCAAATTTGTAGTTGTTTGCTGAGAAGTATATATAAAGCCTCTGAAATAATTCTAATAATCAAAAAATATGTAGATGAAGGAGATAAACAGAAAGAATTAATTAGGATAGGACAATTACTTTTTTGTCCAGCTCTTCCCATGAAATATAACTTACTTTGCTATTGTAATTCTCAAATTCAATACAATCAATGAAGCATCTGAGAAATTATATCGCTTTAATTATGAAGGCTTCATGATTACTCATGGTGACTTCTGTACTTTTGTATCTGCTCAGACTCATCAACTCTGATAACACTCCAAGACAATGCCAGATGGAAACCAAAGCTTAACATAAAACCTAAGGATCAGCAATAACTAAAGGAAAAATAATCTACTTTTTAAGAACTATATCTCTGGATATACTGCGTGTGTGGGTTAAGTAGTCAAAATCAGTTGTACGTTTAAGCAAAGCCATTATTGCATTTGGTTGTTATGAATCAGAACATGTCTCCAGGCCGAAAAAAATAAGCAATTTAAAAATATTGTGGGTCATAATGTGTGGGTCACTTTATAGCTGGAGATTCCTTAGTTCTTTTAATCTGGTTTAAAAGCTCAGTCAGCGCTCCTTCAGCCTGATTCACTGAGATGTCCAATCCAGATGCCATCTGTGCCAAAAGGATCTTGTGATTAATAACATTGTGCACAAATGTGCAAATTAAAAAGAATATGGTATGATGTGGTTCATGTCAGACTTGTGGAAACACCACTCCAAGGCAGTTGCATTCATATACTTCCTTGTCAGGGAGGTTAAAGGATGAAGCTGCATCCAGGGTGACAGGGATAATGCACCCATGGCTTGGCACTGGACAAAACCCTTTTGGTGGGTCATGATAGAAAAACAAGAGTGTGAACGATGGGCAAGAGCCATGACATGGTTGGACTCTTTCCTGCCCCTTGGAATCCTCTGTGACTGTTGATAATAACAGCAGGCACTTATAAATGCCTAATCCTTTTTTGAAACTAAGATTTTATACATGTAACATTAAAGGAATTCACTTATTTTGAATTTAACATGCGGCATAAAATATTTTTAAATGAATGTTATTATTTTAGGCAGATCTTTCCTTGCATTGTGTACACTGTGTGAGCATTTTGACTGATTGTTTTATCTAATTAAATATTTAAAGGTTTTAGGAAATATCAAAGTGGCTGACTGGCATAAAGACCTCTGAACTAAAGACATGAAAATGACAAATTACAGGGTAATGGAATGGACTCCAAATCAGAAATCTAAACTCTCTACACAGATAAACAGGAATTTTATCTGAAGACAGAGAAGTGCAATTGGAAATGAGAACCGATTAAACAAAAGTATTGGATGTGCATTAGCAACGAGCTAAAATTAACATGGAAGAGAAACTGTGAGCATTAAAGTACGCTGTGAATATACACATGCCAAATATATGCAATACTATTAGTGAGTAATTATTATGATCTGGTAGAAAGGCACATATTCCATTAGATACAGCTTTTATATTTCAAGATATGGGTTTTGTGGGGCTATTTGAGCCCCAGTATGTGCCCAGGATGGTCTGTACTGTTTGACCCACCTGGTTTCCTCATGCACCCACTATCTGGTCCCACCCTGTTATTCTCAGCCTGCAGATTTAATCAGCCTCCTGGGAGTTTCCCAGAGGACAAATGGTGACCCTGATGTCACCTCCAATTCCCTCCACGAAGCTGCAGCCCAAGGATAAGGCTGTGGGAACTTCACAGTAAATGTCATTCTTTTATTTGAGAAAATGTTGCTAATGGGCCAAATACACAGATCTTTATCAATTTGATAATGAAACAATGTTATCCCTGAATATATAATTCATTATTACCAGAAAGATATTAAGTAGTTAACCTTTACCTCTACTAGCTGTATAGGAAATATATGTCCAAATTTAATACGATTTAGCGCAATATGGATTTTTAAGTCCTAAAACTAATGGGAAAGCCTACAGACTCTCCTTACAGGGAAAATTACAGACTAGGCCAGGAATAAAAGAAATAAGTAAGATGGGCTCATGAACCCTCGTAGTTTATGATTTCATGCTTTATTGGCTGTGCTTTATAAGTTCCAATCTTACAGATCTGCTGTACCAGTCCTCCTATCGTACTAATAGATACAACCTATCAGAATCACCTTCAGGCATGAAAGCCAACTGCATATACACTTTGGGGAATAATAAATCAGAATAGCATAGTTGGAAACTTCGGGAGTGATTCCTAAACCTCCCAGAGGATAAGAGCTCCCTCAGTTTCCAGCCTGAAGTTTGCTTGACAGGACATAACTGTCCAGAATATAACACTACAGGTATTTCATTTTGCTCGACAGAAACAAAGCTTGATCCCAAAGAGAGAACAATTTTAGTCCTTGGCAACATGTTGAATGGGTTTCGTTTCCTATGGAAAATTCACAATAGCCAAGAGGTAGAAGCAACTTTAAATGTCCATGGATGCATGGGTGGATTAAAAAACATGGTACATATATATAAGGGAGTACTATTCAGCCATAATTATTCAGAGGCCGGGGGCTGGGGGATGGGCAGTTGCTGTTTAGGGGATGTGGAGTGTCGGTCAGGTGAGTGAGAAGGTTCTAGAGATCTGCTGTACGGCATTTTGCTTATGGTTACAACTTACTGTACACCTAAAAATTTAAGAGGGTGGATCTCATGTTATGTGTTATTTACTACAATAAGAAAGTTTGTACAATGGATGAATAGATCAAATAAACATAAACTCTAGCTTCTGGGGGAAAAATATCTATTTAAACCACTAAGTTCCTGGTAATTTGTTAGGCAGCAAGACGAACACATGACTAATCTCCTTGAGATTTCAGGTTAATGTAGGGGACAGTTCCTGGCACAGGTGAGGCTTTGATGCTAAAGTTTTTTTTTTTTTGATCAGTCTCTGTTTTAATTTTTTCTAGTTTTACATGATTATTATTTTTTTTGTGCTTTTTAAAATTTTGGTACCATTAATATACAATCACTTGAACAATATTATGGTTACTAGACCCCCTATTATCAAGTCCCCGCCACACACCCCATTACAGTCACTGTCCATCAGTGTAGTAAGATGCTATAGAATCATCACTTGTCTTCTCTGTAAATAATGCCTTTCCTGTGTCCCCCACTGCTGCATTATGTGTGCTAATCGTAATGCCCCTTTTCCCCCCTTATCCCTCCCTTCCCACCCATCTTCCCCAGTCCCTTTCTCTTTGATAACTGTTAGTCCATTCTTGGGTTCTGTGAGTCTGCTGCTGGTTTGTGCCTTCAGTTTTTGCTTTGTTCTTATACTCCACAGATGAGTGAAATCATTTGATACTTGTCTTTCTCTACCTGGCTTATTTCACTGAGCATAATACCCTCTAGCTCCATCCATGTTGCTGCAAATGGTAGGATTTGTTTTCTGATGCTAAAGTTTTAAACCATTTTTTTCTCTCACTCTATGTGTTTCACAAACTGCAGAGAATTGAATGTACCTTCCAAGCAAATGATAAAATATTGAGAGGCACTTGAATGACTAAAGTATTCACACTATATGACCTATCTATTGAACTGAACATATTTCATTGTTTCACTCAACTGTCAGTCTCCTACCTAATTTGCCTATGTCACCATGATGAGGCACCTAACAGAAATAATATTAATAGTCTGAGCATTGACATCACCAATATTATCTTCCTTGTAGAGCGGTTTTAATTAAATCCAAGCTTGCACACAGATTTTTCTTAGAAAAAAATATTTTCCTTGTACAACGCAATGCAATTTCGCGAAGTGCAAATAAGCACAGAGAAGGAACCGAGACTCACCAAGGGAGTCGCCGCCCAGCGCCAGCCACTGCTTTCCTGGGATGTGTGTCCCTGGCTCCCTTTCCCCTTATAAATAGGTATTTTGAAAAGTGAGATTATAAAATTCTATCACTCACCCCTGTTTTTATATTTTTCCTTTTACAAAAAAATGTTTGTGTCAATAAATATTTTTTGACCAACATGGGGAGGAGGAGCTGGAGAGCTGCTTTTGTTCTCTCTCTCCCCTGAGGCTTCCAGCTGTCTGCGTCCTCCACAGTGCTCGGTAAAGCCAGATTGTGGGTAAGGTGTGTGGTGCGTGCGGGTCAGAGTTGACAACTGACTGGGTGTAGCTCGGTGTCCTACTCATGGAGGCAGGAGAGCAGTGGAGGGGGAGGTAGTGGTGTCAGCAGGCAGGAGAAAAAGATAAGAAGGTGAGAGAGGCATGGTATGGAGGGAAAGGCCAACATTCAAGCTCAGTGGGAAGAGGAGAGGCCCATCCTGAGGGTCAGAGGCACCTGGAGAAGAACTATGGGCTTACCCATGAAGAACAGGGCAAACCAAAGTATGATTCTAGGGGATTACCTGAGCAGAACAATGGGCCGTAAGAGAGAATCAGGGTGGGGTGATTAGGGCAGGAGGGCCTAGGGAAAGCCGAGGTCCAGACGAGTGGGAGTAAATGAACGGTGAGCAGAAGCTGGGGATGGGAAGGAGGGAAAACATGTGATAGATATTTAGGCATCTATAAGGAGAATATAAGACTTCAAGAGGCCTTAATTTAATAAGGGAGGGAAAATATGGATAGAAATAGAATAATAAGACTATGGGTAGAAAGGAATGATAAGACTATTAGATGTTTTTGAGCTTTTAAATTACATACTTCAATAGGGTACATGCTTCAAATATAGTAACTCATTAAAACCTCATACTAATTATTTGAGCTCTTTAAACTGTTTATACAATATATATGTATATATGTATTTATATCTATGTACACACATGTAAATACATATCTGCACACATACATATATGTTATACCTTATACTAACTCTGTAGGTGCTGCTATTTAAAGATGTGGACAGTGAGGCCTGGCAAGGTTACACAGCTTTGAAATGGGTTTACACGGTAACCAGGGCAGTCCCGAGACCACTCTCTTAGTCATCATAATGGTAGAGCTTCCTCAAAGGTGGCAGGAGAACCACAGAAGCCATAGGAAAGAAGGCACCAAAAAAGGGGACAGTTTAGGGCAGGAGGTGACTCCTGGCTAGGTACATGAGGCCATTCTAGAAGAAACAGACTCAAGCTTTCAGAAAACTCTATATTACATTTGATATATCTTATAAGGACAACCTGTATTTATCTGATACACTACATATTAAATATAATCCATAAGTTACTTTTATAATTTAGAAAGACTATCTTTGCATGCTTCTGAAATAAATAGTCTTTTTAAAAAAAAATGTTTAATGAGTTGTCCTATCTAAATCTGGCCTGCCTTTCCTGATAAGCCTTTAAAAATCAAAAACAGCAGACATGAGACTTGACTTCTGTTCATAAGTGAGTTCAAAGTGAGATTAGGAAGCAGATTTTTCTTAAAATGCAGTTGATTCCCTTTTTTAGATTTTAGTATTTAAAGAGTAAAAAGTCTTTATTTCTCTGAAAGGTAACACCAAAGCTTTATCTATAAAGATGGGATAACTTATTACCAAGAAAGTCCTGTTCTCAAGATTTATTCTGGGGAAAAAAGAACCTTTATCATTTTAAGATATGTCCAAGCAAATGGACGATTACGGTATCAGGTGCTAAGAAGCACGGGGCATCCTTACTTCATCTTTACAATCTGCACTTCAGTTCCCCACATTCCTAATGCACATTTTATGACCATTTTCTTAGTGGTGAGCAGATGAGCTTTTGTAAACCTGAAAATTCACTGAAACAGACCTAATACTGAAGGAAAGAAAAGAACATTGTTGTCTTTAATGTAACCTACCAAAGGATAAAGTGCATTCCTGAGAAATAAAAGCACAGGGGTCACATGGTCCTAGTGCCCTCGGTGTCACATAGACTGAGCCTGGAGAAATGTAGGCTTTGGACTCACCTCTCAGCCAGGTGGATGAAGAACTAGCGAGTGGGGCTGTCAGACACAGAGGCGGGGTGGACCCCTGGGGTGCGGATTCCCGGAGCTTGGTGTTTACCATTTACGGAGTTCCACAGCCCTCTTATGCTGCCTGTGGGCAGTGCCGGAAGGCAGGCTGCCTCTATCTGCGACCACCCACTGGGATCCAGAGTAAGATCTGGGTGCTGACCCAGGTAAATACCCACATCAATACGGTATTGGCTGCAAATCCTCTGAAGGTCAGAGGATCTAACAGGCTGACTGAGTATCAGAGAAGAGGAAAAGTGTAGGAAAACTGTGAGAAGCAGGCGTGCAGCTGCCAGATAAGGAGGCCTGGGATGAGGTACCAGAGCCCACTGAATCAGGAGATGCTGATGGGCCGGGAGCCTCCTTGTGATTTAACTCTTTTGACACTGCCCAGTCTGAATTTCTTCAACTGCAAATAAAGGGAGTGCATTATTATAAGTTCCTTTCATTTGTAAAATTTAAAATTTTTATTTGAACCACACACACACAATAAGAAACAGATGCAATAGCCATGTATGTCATCTAATGAATCTGGAAGATCATCTACACTGGTTGTTTAAAGCCTCTCACAGTCGAGCACAGTCAGATTCCCTGCCATGACTTTTCCAAATGATTATGCTTGAAAGATGTTTGTCTGCTAAATAAACAGTATTTAAATAATTTTCTCAATGTCTCGTTCTCCCTCTCCCTCTCTCTTTTCCCTTCTTCTTTGCTTTCTTTCCTTTTCTAACTCTAGGACACATGTAACTATTAATGAGGACTTCAGGTCAGCCTGAGTTAACTCGTATTATCAAACTGAGTTGGTATAATTTCTGCCCAAAGCAACTGGGCATTTCAGTTAAACTGTACTGCCTTCTCAAAGGAAAAGGTGGTCTTTCCTTTAAGCTCTTTTGAAATATTAAAAATAGCTCCTGGGTGCCCATGATTATCTCCATGGATACTAGAATTGGAGCTATTCAACACCCTCTGCTCCTTTGAGTTTGGGGGTGCTAGTGATTCTGGTGGCCCTGGTTGGTATCAACTATGTCCGCACAAGGGCAGCTCTTCCATTTCCCGAGACTGGAGCTCCTGTGCGCACAGCTCATCACTGTTACCTACCCTGCCTCAGTTTCCCTTGGCTTGCAGGACTCCAACTTGTAGCTCCTCTACCTCAGTTTGCCCTGGGACATCTCTGATCACTGGTCTAGCTGGAGAGGCACCAGCCCCAGGACCTGCCTGCCTCAGTGCCAGGTTCCTGAGTGGTCACTCTGAATGGGCGCTCTGCAATATCAATAAATACATTTTAGAAACTGGGAATCAACTTCACATTTCATAACAATAACAAAGGGCTGACAGGCAGGTAGCTTCACTGGAAGACAACGCGTGGGACCATCAGCAGCCTGAGTTTTACAGCCGACTAAGTGCAGAGGATCACATCAAGACCTTTGACCTGCTGATCATTAAGGAAGAATTTTATCAGTGAGCACAATAACTTCCGATGGAACAGTGAAGAGCAAAGTCTATCAAAAACCGATAGGTAGGCTGGTGTGACTGAGACACAGACAGGCAGATTGCATTCTGATCTCCAAGGAACAGGTGAAGTTTCCACATGAACAAAACTGTCTCACTATCTCAACTGAATTGGTAGTTTTAGGGCTTTAAAATACCATTAAGCCTAGTTTAGGAATAATTGGGTAAATTTAAAAATAATTGATAACTACCCCGTAAGTCCAGCATTTG